>CAUYQG010188105.1:0-87868 GCA_963574415.1 Tarsius wallacei
GGGGTTGTTGTCAGAACACTCCCAGAACAGTTCCTGCCCACAGATTTCCTTCTCACAGTTTGTTTTCTGGGGAAATCAATCTATACCAAGAAGATCTTTATTAATGTTGTTACATGACTAAAAGTCAAGTGTCTTAAAAAACAGCATGGCTTGATTGATGGGTGAGGACTTGCATTATATAGGGGAAAGAGGGGAAAGGGATACGTGAACATGTTTTAGCCTTATTATTTTATAATAAAGAATTTATCTGGGCTGGGCTTGGTGGCTCAGCCTGTAATCCCAGCACTTTGGGAGGCCGAGGCGAGTGGATTGCCTGAGCCCGTAGTTTTGATACCATCCCACGCTACTTGGCGAGGCTTCATCTCTACAATAAAATAAAAAATAGCCAGGTGTGGTAGCGCACATCTGTAATTCCGGCTACTTGGAAGGCTGAAGCGGAAGGATCGCTGGAGCCCAGAAGGTTGACACTGGGGTGGCCATGAGCGTGCGTGCTACTGCACCCCAGCCTGGGTGAAGGAGTAAGACTCGAACTCAAAGAAGTGAAAATAAAAAGATTTTATCTGGTGTTTATTCTGGGTTTCTTGGTTGGAGCTTCTGAAATCCTTGGAAGTTCTGAAGTGAGAGGAGTATCCCCATTATTCATGGTGAGCTGGAGGCCCACACCTGAGTTTATGCTAAAGAGTTGACTTAGGGTGGGGGATTGGTCATGCCTGAAAGACCAACCATGTGATTAGAGGGTTTGACCTTTGGGCTATGTAATACCAGCTTGATCTCCTTACCTCTGGGGGGCTGGAGATTGAGTTCCATCTCATGGCCAGTAATTTAATCAGTCATACCTATGTAATGAAACCCCAATAAAAACTCTGGACACAGAGACTTGGGGAGCTTCCTGATTGGTGAGCACATTGATATGCCAGAGGCTGATATGCCCTGATTCCACGGAAAGAGGGCACAGAAGCTCTGCATCTAAGACTCCCAGGTGTCACTCCATGTGTCTCTTCATTTGGCTGGCCCTGATATGTATCCTTGAAATAAAACTGTAATGCAAAGCATAGAGCTTTCATAAGTTCAGTAAGTTGTTCTAGGGAATTATTTAACCTTGGGAGGTTGTGGGAACCCTCTGGATTTGCAGCTAGCTAGTCAGAAGTGTGAGTGGCCTTGGACCCCAAACCTGTGACTGGTGTCTGAAGTGAAAATAATCTTATTAGGGACTTTACCCTTGAGCTGTGGAGTCTGACGCTAATCCCAGGAGGTTAGCATCAGGACTGAATTAGAGTATACAGCTTGTGATACATAGTACCAACTACGCTCTAAAGTTTATATACAAAATTCCCCTTATGTTAGAAAATTAAAAGAGTGAAAGTTTAAGTGACCTTGACCTCTCTGTGAAATGGAAAATGTAGTAACAGCAGCACAGAGGTGTTGTGTGATTCTCTCCACACAGTGCTTAGACCAGCACTGGCTCATAGAAAGCAATCGTGAGATGCCACTGAACCCATGCTCATGTGCACGCACATCACGCAAGTTTTGTGGGAAAATCAGAAAATAAGGCTAAGGTAAAAGGAAATCATTTGAAATGATTTCAAAGATATAAAAATATTAAATTTGTATTTTTAAAATCTCATTGTTTTAATAGGTTGGTGTATCCCTTTTACAAGTTATTGTTATTATTTTAAAATTATTATTATTATTTTTGAGTTGGGGTCTCCTCTGTTACCCAGGCTAGAGTGTAGTGATACAGTCATGGCTACCATAGCCTACCCCTGCTGGACTCAGATGATCCTTCCACCTCAGCCTTCCAAATAGCTGGAACTACAGTCATACCCCAATGTACCTGGCTAGTTTTTTTTTTGGTAGAGATAAGGTCTTGTCAAGTTTGCCCAGGCTGGTCTTATACCCCTGTGTTCAGGTAATCCTCTTGCCTTCACCTCCCAAAGCTGGGATTACAGGCATGAGCCACTGCACTCAGCTCATTTATTATTATACATTTGGTCATCATGTTCTATTTATAAAAAACACTTTTGACTGGGCATGGTAGTTCATGCCTGTAGTCCCAGCACTATGGGAGGCCAAGGTGGGAGAATTGCTTGAGTTGAGGAGTTCGAGACCAGCTTAGGCAACATAGCAAAACCTTGCTTCTACAACAAATCAGAATATTAGTTGGGCGTGGTGGCACATGCCTGTAGCCCCAGCACTATGTTGAAGCTACAGTGAGCTATTATTGTGCCACGGCACTCCAGTCTGAGCGACAGAGTGAGATTTCCAACTCAAAAAACAAAATAAAATAAAGCAATAAATAAATAAAATAAAAATCATTTTCTGTACTTTCTTGCTCTCTACTTTTGTTTCTGTTATTTCTTTTTTTTAACTTTTTTTTTTAATTTTAAAGATGTGGGTTACAATTCAGGGTTAGGTATACAAATGTTCATTATGCAGGTACCCTTGTTGATGAGGTGTGCCACCCCCCGCCCCCAGGCAGATTGCCACTACTGCCAAACCCACTTCCCCACCCCCTTCCTGGCAGTTTCCGGCTACTGCCCGCCACCGCAGCCTTGACCTGCTGGGCTCCGGGATTCTTCCGCCTTAGTCTTCCAAGTAGCTGGAACTACAGGTGTGTGCTACCACACCTGGCTAATTTTTGATTTATTGTAGAGACGAGGTCTCACCAAGTTGCCCGGGTGGGTCTCGAACCTACGGGCTCAGGCAATCCACTTGCCTTGGCCTCCCAAAGTGCTGGGATTACAGGCTGAGCCACCGAGCCCAATCCTTTTCTTATAGTATTACGATAATTGTTCAATGTCCGCTTATGAGTGAGAACATGAGATACTCAGTTCTTTGTTTCTGTGAAGGATCACTCAGTATTATGGACTTTAAGTCCATCCAGGTTGCTGTGAAGTTCATGATTTTGTTCTTCTTTATGGCTGCATAATATTCCATTGTGTATATGTACCACATTTTTTTAACCAATCCTCTTTTAGTGGGCAGCACGGTTGGTTCCATGTTCCTGCTACTGTGAACAATGCTGTGATAAGCATACGTGTGCAGGTATCTTTTTTTATAGAGTGATTTTAGCTCTTCTGGGTATATTCCCAATAGGGGGAATTGCGGGGTTGTATGGAAGGTCGATTTTTCCATCTTTTAGGAGTCGCCACACTGTCTTCCACAGAGGCTGTACTAGTTTACACTCCCAACAACAGTGTAGAAGTGTTCCCTGCATCCTCTCCAGCATCTGTTGTTGTTAGAGTTATTGATGATAGCCATCCTGACTGGAGTTAGGTGGTATCTCAGTGTAGTTTTAATTTGCATTTTTTTGATGACTAGTGAGGCTGAGCATTTTTTCATGTATTTGTTGGCTGCTCATATGTCTTCTTTTGAGAGCTGTCTAGTCATATTTTTTGCCCACTTTGTAATGGGGCTGTTTGTTTTTTTCTTTTCAGCATGTCTGAGTTCCTAGTAGATCCTAGATGTTAGGCCTTTGTCAGACGTACAGTTGGCAAATATTTTTCCCATCTGTGGGCTGTCTCTCTGTTCTAGTTTCTGTTATTTTCTATGTGATCTTCTCTCTCACTCCCTTTTAATTTTTGTTGGTCTGCAGTTTTTTATTTTTCTTAGAGCTAAAAGTGGTACTACAGATGGTTACTTTTAAATTTTTAACGAACCTACTTAAGCCTGAATTTCTTAGTCTACCAACTTGAGCAATGAAGTACCACTTTGTGATCCTTTCTCTCCTGTTTTTGGTTGTTCTGCTTCAGGGATTTTTCTTAGTCAGTTTTAGTGAAATCATTTTTGTAGTATGTATCTCTTCTTTCAAGAATGTTAATAAGTATAATTGTTATGTACGAGGCACATGAGTTTAATAGAAGAATAAATGCCATAGTTATTGAGACTTAATTCTACATGTAAGTGGTTTCTGTGGTCACCTTCACCTCTTTTCTTGCATGCTCCCTCATCCCCAGGTCTTATTTAGATTCTTTGCTTTGTTGTTAGGTCTGTCTTCAAGGAGATTTTGTGTGTTTTAGTGAAACATTTCAAGATAGAGAGAATGAACCCTCATGTGCCCATCAGGCAGACTGAACAGTTAGTAAGATTTTGCCATGCTTCTTTCATCTCTCTTTCCCCTGCTTTTTTTGTATTTTAAGACAAATTTCTGAGAATTTTATTCCTTAATACTTATGTATACATCTCTTAAAAATGTTTTCTTGTACAGGTCAATGTTGTTATCACAACTAATATTAATAATTATTCCTTGGTATCTAATACCCCATTCATATTTAGACTTTTCCTGAAAAATGTTCTTCAAATATGGTTCCCCACCCCCTTCCTCCACAAAAGGATATAAAAACAAATATATCCCCAGGTACTTTATACCGGCAAGGAGCCCAAGGCTCAGGGAGGTAGATTGGCTTCCTCAGGTCAGACCCTAGTGTTGGGATTTGAACCTGTGCCTCTCTTAGTGAGGTTTGTACTTTATGCACTACACCTGGCTGCCTGGGCATGCCCATCCTGAGTAGGATGAAGTATCTAACCTCAGTCTAAAGTTTGGCCCACAGATGTAGGAGCTGAAGCTAGGAAGAGGATGAACATGATCCTAGGAAACCTCCTACCCACACAGAGCAGTTCTTCTTTGGAAAACAGAGCTGGGTGCCACAGTGAGGCCAGTCCAGCCCCAGCCCTGGTCCAGTGTGGTTTCTTCTTTGGCTTTGTGTCTATTCTTAAGGAGTTTCTTCTGGTACAGGGGCGGGGCAGTGGGAAGACCTAAGATGAAGATACATGGCAGCAGGGAATTCTGAAGATATTTGGAATCTGAGCTCGGCCATGCAGTCATTGTGTGTTTGGGGCCTGTGAATTGACTTCTATGACTGAGCACTAGAATTACAGTGCTTACCTTGCAGGGTTGTTGTGAAGATTATGTGAATGCATGTATATGCATCCTCAGCACAATGCCTGGCACATAGTGGTTGTTTATAAATGCAAACTTAATGTTATTCTCTTCCAGGGAGGAGGACAGAGCACTGAGGTTGAAAGTCAGCACCAGCCACCCCTCTATCTCTCCTGCATTGCCCCCTGGCCCCAAGACCTATCCTGCATTCCTTTCTTCTCTCCTCTGGTCCAGATGGCTGGGCGTCCAGCCTTTATGGGGTAGGGCTTCAGAACTGAGAGGACATCAGCTCTGAGTACCTGCAGACTTTGGAGAGAAGAAGGGAAGGACACCGCTAAACTTGCCCTGTGTCTTGTCACTCCTCAAGTGGTCTAATTTGATGAGGGTGCAGGGTGTGGGATAGGGTGAAGGGGAGGAGGTGCCTCCTTTTCTTCTCAGAGTGAATTTCTAGTTTCAAATTCAGAGATTCGATTCATTGATGCAAGGGATTGTTCTGACTCTGGGAATATGTAGGAAGATGGAGACCCACTCAGAATTAGGGCTGGAGCTCAGGGGCTGTAGAAGTGTTCATTGCCAACAAGTATGCTGAAAACACAAAGGAAATGCTTGTGGTCCTTTTAGAGTAACTGAGAGTAAACATTTATTTCACCTTGAAGGAAACGAGTGTTTCAGGGAGAGGCCCAGGAGCTTGGCAAAGCTAGACAGCCCATGCAGTGCGCCACATAAAGGAGGACATCAGAAACAATTGGGTTAGAGAGGGCCTAATAAATTGTGTCCCTCACAAGGACCTGGCATTTGCTGTTCCTTGGGTGGGCCACATGTGCTCTGCTCTTGTGAAGATTGGGAACAGCTGTCCTGAGTTGTTGCCTTTGAGTCATATCTGGTCCAGGGGCCAGCGGTTGGCGCCTCTGGTCATTCTGTCCTTTTTTTTTTTAACAAAACTCGAGGTGATTTGGCCATTTCCCCAAAGATCCTGGGGAACTGCATGCTCAGCATCCTCTGTGCAGTGCTGGCAGCTGGGGCTTCCGTAGCCTCCTGCTGTGTCCTCTGCCTGGAACGGCCTCTTCCTTAGCTTTCCGGCCTGCTCCCTCCTTCCAGTTGCTAAATTCCCCTCTTCTTTGCTTGCTTAGCAGAAACATCTCATTTTATTTTTACACACTTCACTGTGTTGATATTGTTAGTGTGTGGTTGTGTGTCTCCCCCAGCAGACTGTGAAGCTCCTTGAGGGCAAGAACTGGGTTGGATTAGTCTCTGAAGCCTAAGATCCGGCCTAGGGACAGCTATACAAAGTGGATCAGAACTAAACCCTTTTTTGTGTCTGATGCTAGTCTGTGCCTGGATAGCCGCTTTGCAGGTACTGTATAAGGTATATTGGGAAATGAGTAGTGGAGAAAGAGACCCCACACCCCTAAGACTGGAGATGCTTGCCTGGGACACTAACTTGGCTTGTTTGTCATCTCTGCCAGACCCTACCCCACAACCTCCCACCTGCCCCGACACATCTAAGATTGCATCCTGTCCTCTGGTTGCTTGCTCAGGGCTTCAGGACATGGTGAACTTTGCAGACTGCTTCACAGTGAAATGTGTTCCTGCTGCTCCTTCTGAAATGTGACCTGCCATGCCTTCTTCAGTCCCTCTGTCTCCATCCAGAAAAATGTCTAATTGTATCTTGAACTCATTTACATTGCTTGCTTCAATGGCCTCACTTGGCAGCTGAGCCTGTATGCTAATTCCACCCTTTTCACAAAGGAATTCTGCTGATTTTACTTACTTCTTATGGTAGATTCTTCCCCCACTTTCTTCTTTTTTTTGGACTCCCGCTCTCCCAGTAAACAGTTTCTCAAGTCTACTCTCAGGCTCTATGGACCTGCACCCTCCGGACCCTTCATTCAGTGGGGCTTCTGACGGTCCTGAGTCAGAGTCCTGAGCATTGGTCCTTGCCCTTCCAGCACCAACGCTTCGGGTTAGTCAAGACTGTCCTGCCTTGGTTCCTGTGCTTCAGAGGAGGGGTTCTCTGTGACTTGGAGGCCCATTTCTACAAGGAGATTTTTGTGTCTGAGTCCACAGTGACAGCCGTTTTTTCTTGGAACCAGAGTATGGTAGTTGGTGAGAGTAGCATGTGAGAGTGCCCTGTGAAGATAGACCCTACTTCCATGATGGGGGAGGCAGCAGTCAGGGGCTGGAGAGGTATTGAGACTGAGTTCCTGTTCTACTTCTGCCTTTGCTGGCAGTGTAACTTGAGATGAGAGTTTCTTTACCACTCTGAGTCTCACTTTCTTCATCTGTAAGGTGGACATGTGAGGACCCATTCTCCCTCTCACTGGATTGCTTGTATCTTCTCCAAGTGGACACAGACCTTGGTGGCCCCTGTGTCCTCTTTCTGCAGGCCTTGGAGCCACCTTATCTTCACTGCGTATGATCCTGTTCTTGGCATGGCTACGTGGGTTGCCCAACTTTTCTACCTTCTTTTGTTTCTAAACAAGCAAACATACCTTTTTGAAGTGTTACTAGAATATCACCACTGAGGACGAGAGAAGAATTAGTGAATCGCTGATGGAGAAGATGTTCTACATAATTTTATTTTATTTTTCAATTTTTCAATTTATTTTATTTTATTTTGAGTTGGAGTCTCACTCCGTCACCCAGGCTGGAGTGCAGTGGCACACTCATGGTCTCCCCAGCGTTGACCTGTTGGGCTCAGGTGATCCTTCCACCTCAGCCTCCCAAGTAGCCGGAACTACAGGTGTGCGCTACCATGCCTGGCTACTTTTTTATTTATTGTAGAGAAGAGATCTCGCCAAGTTGCCCAGGCTGGTCTCGAACCCATGGGCTCAGGCAATCCACTCGCCTCGACCTCCCAAAGTGCTGGGATTACAGGCTGAGCCACTGAGCTTGGCCTTCTACGTAATTTTAAAGGCCTGGTCCTCTTCTGCCTCCCATTGCTTTTCATTTACCCCAAAAATATTTGTTGAGTACTTGCTCTGTGATGCTGGATTTCAGGGATTCTGTGGGAAGAGGGAAACTTTGGTTCCTGTCCCAGTGGGTGAGGCTGTAGGGAAGCCAGGGAGTCACAGAACAGCTCTATCCTGGGGATAGTGTGGGGACTGTGGGACTCTGAGAGGAAGTCCCCTCATCCAGACCAGGGAGAGTCTGGAAAATACCTGGGAGGTGACATCTAGCCAAAATTTGAAGACTGAGGTGTCAGAAGAAGGGATAGGGTGGGAAAAATGCTGCAGACATGTGTGCATGAGCCAAGATTCAGAGGTGACAGAGGGCATGGCTGAGAGGAGTTGTTGGACCAAAGCATGGAGTGCAAGGAGATGGGAGTGATGGGCGTGAGGCTGGGAGGTCGGGGGTACAGGTAGGGACCCAGTCCCACTGCCCTTCTCCTTATTCCTCAGGGGGAACTCTGATCTTGCCCTCTTGTGACCCTCACTCTCTTATCTACAGAAACCAGGGCTCTGGGCTAAGAGTGCCTGGAGTCCAATCCTGTCCCTGTGCTTACCAGTTCTTTGACCTTGGGCAAGCAATGTAACCTTTCTGCACCTTGATGTGTTTGTCTACAAAATGGAGGTGTTGGAATAGTACCTATATCCTAGGACTGAATTCAATGAGCGAATACATGCACAGCACTTAAGAACAGTGCCTAGCTCATAGTAAACACAATATTAAATGTTACCTGTGATGACAATGCTCGTCTCTTGTAGATAGGGCTTATATCAAGGCCTTGGTGAAGATAACTTCTGTCCTGGAGGAAATTCCAGCCTGGTGTCTCTGAGGTTTTCCTACTTCATTCATCCAGAGAAATCAGTGTCTTAGGTTATTCTTGGGTTTTCTACCTACTAGGGCTATTTTGAAACTCATTATAGAGATTTGTACTTGAAACTGTAGGGAAAAACCCCACCAGAGAGAAAATAATGTGCCAGACACTGCTCAGAACTTTTATATGCATTAATGTCCTATGAAGTAGGCTCTGTTTTTACACCCCTGTTTTTACACAGCATTTGTGTACTGTGACTATTCTGCCAGGTGTGGGACCTCAGTCCAGAGTATTGAGGAACAAATCTCTGGGCTGACCCTGCACCACCTCCTCATCAGCACTGGAAGAAGCTGACAGGGAGGGAAAGTGCTCTCCCCTGGTGCTCCTGCTGGAGGGGTAAGGCCTGAGCTGGGGTTTTTCTGATCCCCAAGCCTGTGGCTGCCTTGTGACACCAGGCGGCCTATTTTCCTTTTCCTCCAGGATGACCAGTCTCTGCCTTCCCCATCCCCATCAAGGACAAAATGTGACTCACAGGAGCAAGAGGGATTGGGCTGACAAATCAGCCCTGTCCTGGGGTTGGCAGACTGATTCCTGAGCACTTTTCTGACTCAAATAGGTACAGGCCCAAGAAGCTGGATGTTTATTCTGCTTCTTCCAACTTTTCTTTCTAGAGAAAACTCCAGAGATCTTACACTGGGGATCTGCAGGGCAGTCTTGGCCCACGGACATGTTTTGTTTGGGCCATACTATTTAAACAATTTTTTGAATCAGTTGTCAATGTTTAAAAACTGGCAAATTTCATATAATAGTCCAGATTTTTGGCATCTCTTGAAAAATTGGAAGATCTGGCAGCTTCAGGCCTACATTCCTGTCTGACCCTGGTGAACTGGAACTGAGGAGAGACTGTCCTCTCCAGATGGGTCTTGGGAGTTTCTGTTCCCTGTGGTCTCACACCTTGACTTATGCCTAACTTGGATTGCTCACATGAGGTACCCATCAACCCTGGAAGCTTTTATATTTGGGACCACTGCTCCTCACCTTTGTTTTAGGACAGGCCTCTGTCCAATGGAATTTGTCAGGGAGAAAGGGAACTCAACCCTAAGCACACTGATAGTTATCACTTCCATGATGAAGCAACTGTTGTGTTCCAGACCCTGGGTGAGGTTTGCAGGCACCATCTGTGAGCCTCACACTGCCATGTTGATAATACTGTATTTGCTATCCCTTGGGTGGACTACATGTGCTAGGTGGAAGAGACTGAGGCTCAAAGAGATGCAGGCCCCTGGATAGGTCTCACTTGGTGTACAGACAGGGGAGGCTGAAATGGAGTCCAGTGTGTTCCCTGCAAAGCTTGTCTCCCTCCCTACTCACCTGCTCACTCTCTCAGAGTGGCCTGCACATCTGCAGGCACACCTTGAAACCTAGAGATAGAAAGACTCCTGGCAATGTTTCCTCCGGGATTTCCCTTGGGGGTTATAGGTCACTGTCTTTGGTGGCCCTTCAGGAAGACAGCCTGGTAGAACAAAAAATTGGCCTCGGATCAGGCAGAGCCAGGTTTGGCTCCTGGCTCTACCATGTTCCAGTTGTAGGATTGTACTTTCCCCCTCCTCACTCTTTTCTTTCACTCCCTCCCCTTCCTCTTTTCTCCCCTGACCCCTGTCACTTACTGTGTGTTGAGCTCTGCTCCTAACTTTTCTAAGCCTCAAATTCACATACCTAGGTGGGCTGTTGCTTGGTACTGTGTCCTGCCAAGTTGAAACCTTTGATAATTGGTAGTTGTTGTTGTTGTTGTGAATGATGAGGCTTTCTTGCTCATTTTTACAATGGAAATTGCATTGACAGGACCCCCAGAATTAAAGAATTTGTGTGAGAAATATTGACTAAAAAGATAACATTGGTCAGGGGGTGTATAATTCCAGTGCTTTGGGAGGCTGAGGCAGGAGGCCTTGCTTGAGGCCAGGAGTTTGAGACCAGCTTGGGCAGTATAGCGAGAACTTGTCTCTACAAAAAATTTTTAAATAACATTTTCCCTAAGGCATCTTGGTAGCAGTAGTAGGAAGACCTGAGATGACACAGAATTGTACAGGTCTCTGTAACTGTGGCCCTCCTGTTCCTGTGGATTAGGTACCTTCTCTGTTCTAAGCACTCTGCTATGTCCATCACATAACTGTTTTCAAAGATTAGTAGTGGTTTTATCTCCATTTTATCGATGAAGATATGGGCCCAGAGAGTTCAGGCGTTTTGTGAAAGATGAAGGAACAGTGGTTCAGATTAAAGTTGACGTTCCCCAAAGTTAGCGCTCTTAACCCTTTACTATGGGACCTGACTGTGACCCCTGCCCCAGGGTCCGAGGTGGACTCGGAGTGTCCAGTGACCATGTAACAAAAGATTCAGGAATTCTCTGTCTCCCGTAAAGTCTCACTGTTCCTGATTGGTCAGCACATCTGAATGTTTGTTCAGTGCTGCTGGGAAAGTCCCTGTTAAATTCTGAGATTTGGAACTACTCTCTTGTGCTCACCCTGGCTGGGGGACCTGTGAGAGACATGATGATATGCAGGCAGGACCTCTCCCTCGGGTGAGGTTTGTGTTCAGGTGTTCATGGATGGTGAACTGTGCCTCGGCGTCCTAGGTTTTCCTCATAATTCACATTTCCATGTCCACCTCTTAACTGTTTTGTCCTGGAGAAGTTCTTGCATCCATATTTGGTGATTTGTTTCTCTGTTTCCCCCCTTCCCTACAGCCCCTCAAGTAGTCTGGCAAAATCCCGTATAACTTGTATCATCTCCCAAGCTGTTATAGTATATGAGGGCAGAGAATAATTTAGTTATTTTTGAATAGAGAATCTGAGCAACAGTAAAAAATGTGGGGGGGGGGACGTTTTCATACTCACTGCATGAAATAGACAATATTTCCTGAAACAGGAGATATGAACCTCAAAGAATTTAAAGTAAAACATTCATTTTATTATTTTTTTAAAGAAGGAAAACGAGGGTGGGGGGGAGTAGAATAGTCAGTCTTTTTATCCTAAGTACAGATGAAATTGATTAAACCTTAAAGACTGGCCTCTGCACACCCGGTTTATTAATTGAAGAATTTCCTCTTACCCAGAATGGGAAGTTCACATTAAAATCGAGCTTGCCCTGAGTGATGGTGACACTTGAGAACCGAATATTTTCCACAATCCTATTTTCTCTTCAGTGCGAGAGGAAATCCTAAAATGGTTATAAAGGGGGGAAGGGGATTGAGAGAGGGGAGAGAGCAGAAACCGTACATTTTAAGGAAGCCTTCTTTCATTTCCTTGTAAAGCATGAAATCAAATTATAGCTCATGGCCCACAATTATTTTATTTCTACATTTCAAATTCCATTTTCTGCTCCTTTTCACTGCTCTTGAACAGGAGTTCTACTGTTGTGCAAAGTCAGCTAAAAAGATTACCCCAGATAGACTATGACACAGTAACTTAAGGAAGCAAAAAGGCAAAACTTCCTGGGTAGGTTGGAAGCTCCATAGCCCTGGCAGATCCCATGTGTCTGCTTCCATCTAGAAAGGAGACATCAATGACCACCACCTACCTTGGCCTCTTGGTCCTGACAAGAGGCTGGGAACCTCTGCTCTTCATGGGTCTCCATGTATGATGCTAACTCTGCCTCTAGTCCTTTTGAGAAAGGGAGATGTGAGGGGCATCTGCTTTGGGTTTTCTAAAGGTGGACCCCTCACTGCTGGCAATAAGGAATTGACATGAGGTGATGCCTGACACATTACTAATACTCTGGCCTAGCAGGGTAGAAAGGTCATGCCTTCTCTAGTTGTCATCCGGCCCCTGGATTTGGTACCAGCATGTCTTTCCCTCTCTCTCCCTGACTCCTTTTCAGCAGAGAGAGCAGGGCAGGCTCCAGGCTCAACACTTCAGCGGGTCATGTTATCCAGTTAGCATCTAACAGCATTTAGTCACCTTGTTTTGTTTTTTGTTTTATTTAACATAATGTTTAATTTTTACTTACAGCAAGTTTCATGGTATTATACTTGTCATGTAAACTTCTTTTTTATATAAATGCATTTAAGTTATAAAAATTGACTCGATTTAAACACATATATAAGTAAATAACAGTAGGGATACCATTCATGAACATGGCAGAAATCACAGAGGTGGGGCATGGATGGGGAACCCTGGTTTAATTCATACTCCCCCCCTTCAAGTAGAACAACTGTTTTTGAAAACCTCCAGCCATAGAGCTCTTAAGTCATGGCTCCAGTTATCCATCTATGTCTTTATCAGCCCTTTTCCCCAGGAGGTTATCTTGTAGATCTCCCTGAGATCCTTTTTTGCTTCTGTTGAAGATCACTTTCTTCTGTATTTCCATTATATGGGGAATATCTGATCCCAACCCGACCTTGTACATCTTCTTAACTTCCTCTTCCTCACGGTGGGCATGCAGGCTCTTGGATTCTGGAGAAAGGCTCTGCTGACACACAGGTCTGGGTTCTAATACAGTCCTCTAGTTTGCTATGTGTGTGACTATGGGCAATTTACTTCAAATCTCTCTGAGCCTCAGCTTCTCTTCACTTGTATGGTGTGAATAATAGCAAATGTTCCCTTTTGGGGTTGTTAAGATTAATTGAAATAATGTGCCTGATGCATTCTTAGGCACTCGATAAATGTTAATTCTTGTTCTTCCTTTCCCTGACTCTCTGACCTGTAGTCTTTTATTTTTTCATTTTTAATCTTTTTATTTTGAAATAATTTCAGACTTAGAGAAAAGTTATAAGAATAGTATAGAGAGCTCCTGTACACTTGTCACTCTTTAGTTGTCTTTTTGGCTGTCTTCACTCATGTCTGTGTGGTTTTGGTATAGTCAGACTTCAAGTCTTAGGAGTTGCTCTCTAGCAAGGCTGACCATGGACTGAGTCCATGGTTTCTTTATTGGTTGAAAGGCTGAAATTTCATTGGCAGAATGTCTTTGTGACAATTAAAGAGAGATAACTGGCTGTCTGCCTTCATCTCTCTTCTACCTCCAATGCCTTTGCTGGATTGTCTAACTGGAATCAAAGCCAGTCTCTTGAGAAAGGTTTCCTAATAGGAAAGGTGCATACCTAGAAGAGTGTCTGAGATGACTCTGTTGAGTTGTTGACCCCAGTGAGAAAGTTATTCTCTCTTCAGGATTGTTGAAGTCCTTCTGATTACATTAAGGAACTCTTACACTTCTCTTAACATTGCAACCTTACTTAGTGCCTGTGGCAGCAACAGTGTCTGGCTAGAATTTGATAACAGTGTTTTATTTTTATTTGTCTTTTTAAAAAGTATACTTTCATTTATGATAAATGATACTGGTTTTCCAGTGATATAAGGCTTTACTTTTAAAAATAAATGCTTCTTGAGTCAGTAATGTTTACATGTGGTTCAAAATTTTAAAGGTATATAAATGTATGCAGTAAAAAAGTGAATCTTCTTCCTGTCCCCTGCTGATCTAGTGTACTTCCCTGGAGCAAACCTCTATGACCAATTTCTTCTAAAAATTCTAAAGATACTTCATGATTTCCAGCATATTCTTTCTCCTGCAAACTCTCTAGAAATGGGAGTATACTGTACATACTCTATCTTGGCAAGACTTCCACTTCCAATACAGAGTTAACTTTGTATTTTTAAATAGCTGTGTAATGTTCTGTTTTATGGATATACCATAGTTCACTGCTTCTCTCCTGATGGGCAGTCACGCTGCTTCCAAGTTTTTGCTGTTTCAGACATGTTGCAGTGTCTATGTATGTGCTCCTTGTGCAGGTGGGACACTGCATTTGTGCTTTTGATGACCATTGTAGACCGGCCTCCAAAGAGGTTTTGCCAGCATATGCCCCCATCAGCAAAAGACAAGATTATCTCTCTCTCTTGCCTCTAAGGGAGGGAATGTTACTGAATGTTTTGAGATGACTGGGCCTCCTGGATAAGAGCTTGGTCTCTGGAACCACATAGCCTGACCTTGAATTCTAGCTTCCCGTCTTTCTAGTTCTGTGGCCTGTGACTTGTGACTTAATTTCCTCATCTATAAATAGAGCAGTAATGCAGAGTGTCAGGAGGGCCCAGTCTGTGTGAACATCCTTGCTAGGCAGAGTGGACACATAACATACATTATTCCTTTCATTATGATTAGTATTATTTTGTCAATTCAATAGGTGGAAAAACAGAATTTCAATGTTCAGTAGTTTTGTTTTGTTTTTCCTTGTTTTTGAATTGGAGTCTCACTCTTGCCCAAGCTGGAGTGCAGTGGCACGCTCACAGCCACAACAGCCATGACCTGCTGGGCTCAGGTGTTCCTTCTGCCTCAGACTTCCAAGTACACTTGGCTAATTTTTTTATTTATTGTAGAGGCAAGATCTTGCCAAGTGCCCAGGCTGGTCTCGAACCACTGGGCTCAGGTAATCCTTTTGCTGCTACCTCCCAAAGTGCTGGGATTACAGGCGTGAACCACTATGCCCAGCTCCTGTAGTTTTAATTTGCATTTTTCTTGTTTGTGGGTTAAGATGTCTTATCATATGTTTGAGCTATTGGTGTTTCTTCTCATTACTCCCCTGCTTACCTCTGTGAATTCACCTCCTTCTCTTCTTCCACACATGCAGGGTCTTTGCACTGGCTCCTCCCTCTGCCTGCAGTGTTCTTCTGAGCCTGAGTGGGTTTTGTGAATTCCTCCTCAGGGAGGCCTCTCCTGACAGCCTGACTTAAAGTTGTCAACGCCTGCCTCCCAGCCACCCCAGGGCCTGTTTCTCTTGCTCTGTTTCTCCTCATGATGCTTAGCATCTTCAACCCTGAAATTTACTTGTTATGTTCAGTGTTTTCTTTTTGCTTTACCTTCCTGTATTGTGAGCTCCCTGTTGCTCAAAATCCACTTAAGGACTGTAGTCTGTTTGCCTTCTCAGGTGAGACAAGCACCAACCCTGGGGCTGGTGTGTGGGAGTGCTCAGTAAATGTGCTTCGTGTGAACTGGCTGTTGATATCATTTATATTTTTGATTGGATTGTTGCTCTTCTTGTCAATTTGAATATATCAATTTGAAATATTAAAGAAAGCAATCCTTTGTGTGTAGTGCGCATTTTAAGCTTCTCTTTGCAGTCATTGGACTTTATCATACTTGTTTGTGTAGATATGTTTGATTATTATGTTGTTGAATTTGTCAGTCTTTCCTTTTTTTGTTTAACGTTTGTGGGTTTTGTATCTTACCTAGGTATATTCTACTTTTAAGATTATAAAAATTGTTTTCTTATGCTTTCTTTTAGTACTTTTTTGGTTTTATGCTTTTATATTTGAAACTTTTATCCACTTGGATTTTTTTGGTGAAATATATAAGGTAGAGATCCAATTTTCCTTTTATCTAGATGTCTACCCATTGTTCCTATGTCACAATTGTGTAGTTCTCCTCATTTACAGCTGTGGACCTTAAGGCTCAAAGAAGGAAAGCTACTTACCCAAGATTCTGCAGCCAGCACATGTACTTGCATCCTGCGCTGCTCCACTCTCCCAGCAATGCAGGTGTTTTGCCATGAGTCTCCAGCTTGTACTGTTTTTTGTTGTTGCTGTTGTTGGGGGTTTTTTTTTGTTTGTTTGTTTTGCTTTGTTTTGCTTTGCTTCCTTTTGGCGGGGATCCAGCACTTCTATTTGTCTGCTGTCTTGTCCATGGCTCTTAAATTTTTTCCTTGATCTCTTACATGGACTCCTTTGTTATTCCTCATGTTCCTCCACTGCAGACATTGCTCTCATTGTTCTCCTGCAGCCTTTCTTTAGGTGGTGATGAATGTCCCCTTTCGCTCCCTCCTGCAGGGCTGTGCCTCGGGGAGTAGTTTGCCTTTGCACTTGGCCTGTTCTTCCCTCTCCATCCGTAGGACCTTGCTCACCTGCTCTTCGGGATGCCTTGGGGTTCCCAGAAGACTCAGGAATGCAGGACCTTGGCCAAGAGGCAGCTGGCAATAGAAAAAGCAGAAATCTTGAAATCATACAGCTCTTGGTTGTAGCTCTGCCTCTACTGCTTGCTGTTGTGTCACCAGACCTCAGATTTCTCTTTATGAAAATGAGAGTTTCCTCCTCATAGGCTTGTGATGACGATCAGAACTAATTCAGAAATCACAAGCTCAAATGCCCGCTAGGAGCCAAGCTGTAGTATACATGCTGGAATATGGGGCAGTAGGTAGTTGTGGAAGCAGGGTTAAGTTGGGAATGCATTGCCGTTCTCCAGGGGATAGCTCTCCCTCAGCTATGCCAGATGAAGACCAAGTCTTACCACTTCGGTTAATTTGTAAAGATTTTTATGTGATATCTCTCAAATTATACATGTTGGCAGTGCAGTCATCTTCTAACAGGCACTGTGCAGGCTATAGCCTCGGCCATCTTTAAATTGTCAGTTTGCACCAGTGATGTGAAGTCCCACACTCAGGACTTGGCTTCAATCCAGTGCTGCACTGTAGTGGCTGTTTGCTTGTAGCTGCTGCTTTTGGGTTTTCTGTCAGTCAGCAGCACACTGGTCCTGTTGGACACTGGGTCAGCTCTTCTCCCACTTGTTACTTCCAGTGCTTGGAATGCCTAAAACTTCTTCTGGTCCACTTGGTATTTCATAGCCTTTACCAAGGGATCAGGAAGCGAGGATCTTACTGTTAATGTGTCGTGGAACTTGGATGGAGATATCCAATCCTGTCTTTCCAACTGTTTTCCTGTTCTGGGTTCTCCCTAGTGGTCTGGTGGGATTTGGCCAGGATATTTGTGGAGGACCCCACCTTTGCAGGCCAGTTCAGACAATAAGGATTTCCTGCTCAGTGGTGAACACTGCTCCAGGCTACTGACTGACACTTACCAAGGACCCTGTGAGGGACAGCTCAGGAGTTGGGGGAGGTATTGTTAGTATTTGTTCCATGCTGCTGTTAATACTCTTTCTCTTCCTCCCCTGAAGAGCACAGGACATTTTAGGTATAGTGAGTCATAAAGGAAAGAGGTGGCTACTTCTTGAGCTCTTGCTATGCTGGGCATTATGATACAAATATAAATATAGCAGTTCGTTTTTCGTGAACTGGCATGTGGCATGAGCAGGGTGAGACACCCTCCTCCACCTTACAGTGTTGTCTCTGGCATCAGCAACATCTGCAGTGGAGGATTTCTAGGCAACTGGAGGCCAAGAGGAGTACTTGCCAAAGGCTACACAGCTGGTGAATGGCGAGATGCTGCCCCTCTGCCTTCCTGCCTGCCCTGGGACTTAAGGTGGACTTCTGAGCTGCTGCCCATTCTTCCTGCCCAAGAGCAGCACACCTGTCTATGGATTCCCTGCTTACGTGCTTCAGATCAAAACAGGCTCTCCCTCTGGGCTGTCTCCTCTATGGGAATCAGATTTCTAACTAGGGTGATAGACACCACTCTATTGTCCTGTTTTATAGATGTAGAGATGGAGCTCAGAGAGGGTACATAGCTTTATAAAACTCTCCTGTGTGTGAAGCTGTTCATGAAAATGGTTGTCTGGTAAGAATAAGGGTGAGGGTCTCCCGAGCCTTCCCCAGTGACTGGGGCCTCCTTTGGCTTCCTGGCCCCCACTGGAGGGTCTGTGCTTGGCCAGGGGCCTCTAGACTGTTGGACTTATAGCACATCGTGCACCTGATGGAGTGATCTCAGTGGTTGGTAGCAGTGTGGACAGCATGAATGTTTGGCTCCAGTGAGGCCCAGGAGGGGGCCGAGGAGGAGGGTTGGGGGATGTGCCCAAGACAGACATGCCACCCTGTGCCAGGTGTGTGCTAGGCCACAGACACCTTGTGGGGCCAGGCCAGGTCCTGACCATTCCTCCCTCCTTCCCTCCTTCTTTCCATTATCCCACCTCATCAGCAACCTGAGTTCTTTGTCCACACGTGTTTGCCTGGGGCTGCCTGGACTAGCCAGGAATAGCCCAGCAGAGAGTGGGGGGCCCAGGCTCAGCACTCATGTCTACAAGTGCCAGCTGCTATTTACTGATGGCCCTTAGGGCTATGTCCTTCTGAGTCTTTTCCCAGCCTTTTGCATCTTTGTTTAGATTCTGCTTATGGATAAGGAAATCTAGGCCCCTGTAGGGTTGTGACTTGGACATCTCTAAGCTGGGGGACCTCCAAGCCTTGCTCTTGCCTCCTCCTTCCATTTGTGGCCCTTGGTTCCCTGGTCTGCAAAATGACCCTCTTGACTCGCCCCTTCCACTTCCAAATCCTGACTCTGTTCTGAGGACAACAGGATGGATATTGCTGGTGCACACTCCCACAACCTCCTGGTGCCCGTGAGAGTTTCAGAGGGAAACTCTAGGCTTACCCTGCTTCAGGAATACTATACAGAAGGAGGAAAATGAAAGTGCAAAAGCCATTATACACTTGAGTAGATTCTCCTTAATGGAGCAAAATGTCTACTGGAGTCTTTACTCCTCTCACCCCACCTTGGCAAGGACAGGCCTTAGGACAGTTGGAGTCGTTCCTACTTGGGTGACTTTAGGCAAGTTATTTAACCTGTCTGATGCTTAGACTTCTTACCCATAAGATGGGGAGACAGGCAGTACATTGAATAAATGAATAATGATAGCCACATTCTGTGATTATAAAGCTGGGCCATCTCCTCTCATGCTGGGCTTCCAGGATCTGTACTCTGTGGTGGGGACCTCTGAAACCTGCTTCTTTTGTCCTAGAGGACCCACAGGGTAGTGAGTGGAGGTCGTATGTGCACACTCACCTGTGTATAGAGCAGTTGTTTTATTCTGAACATAAGATCTTGCTGGTCAGCGTTGAAGGGTACTGTGACAGAGAGAAGTCAAATCTCTCTGAGTCCTTGTTTCTTGACCTTTACTTGGCTACTTTACCTCTCTGAGCCGTTGTTTTCTCATCTGCAATACCCATATCGCAGAGTTGGGGTTGAGAGGCAGTTAAAATGAAATGACCACCACAGTGCCTGTCACAGTAGCTGTTGTAGAAGTAAAAACCATGGTGGCAACTAACATTACGGAGGATTTCATATGTACGGGTACTGGTCTAAGCCCTTTACATATGTGATCTCATTTAACTTCACTGCAAACTCAGTGACATAGGCACTGTGATTGTCATCATTGGTTAGATAAGAAAGCCATAGCACAGAGAAGAGACAGTTGGTGTGTCTGGCAAATGGTCATAATAATAGTAGGATATAAATTGCCACTGTAGTTTTATATTGTTGATTAAAATGTATTTACATTGTTCATTGAATATTTAAAACATCATCAACTGAAAACAAATTTTTTATTTATTTTAACTTTAATATTATTTCTCCTTCTTAGAATATCCATAGCTTTTGATTTTTAAAAGCTCTCATTGCTAAATATGTTTAAAGTATTATGTTTGGTTTCTCTAGCTGAAATGTTTTTTTCTGAACACATATTTTTCCTTCAGTCCCAGAAGGAAAATTATATCTCACAGATAACTTATGCTTTGTTAAATGTTGACCTTTGTAAGTTTTTCATTATTTTTATTTTTGAAATGATTAAGTTATATAATCTACAGAATTGGAAATTGTAATTTTTTAAAAGTACTGAGAAACTTTAACCCTATTATAATTATTCTGTAAACCTTTTAAGGTTTCTGTAGTCAGTACAATTAGATGAAAAGCTCTGATAGACTGGGAAATATAGAGGGTCATTTGTAAGCCTCGATTTTTTGTCTTGTTTCCCACCCACTTGCTCACTCTGTCCCTCTAGTCTCAGAGTGATTTCCTACCCTGGGTTCGTGGGAAATGGGAAGGACACTGTTTGATTCATTCTGTGAAAATACTAGGGATTTTGAGAAAGACAAGACGGGCTAGTTGTGTCACTTCCTGTCGTCTGATCAAAAGTTTGATGAAGAAACAAGAGTCTGAGAGCTGCTGCGAGGCAGCAGGCAGTTGCCTGATGCTGACCCTGGGTTTCCAGCAGTGCCCTGGTTCTCAGTGTGGCCAGTCAAGTCTCCGTGACCTATGGGTCTCCTCAGAAGTCCTTCGTGCTAGCTGTTCTGCAGAGGGTTCCCTCGAGGGTCTGGCCTTTTGGAGCAGAGCTGTGTGTTCACTGGAACAAAAGCAGCTTGCAAATGCTATGTATGGTTGCAGATAAAATCCTGACCGGCTCTTGAATGTTTGGGTCCAGTCTGCACTTCGCTTTCTGGGTTTGTCAGTTTCACTTCTCTGAGGTTTCTTAGAGGTTGGACCATCCCCAGCATCTCAACAGACATGAGAAGTGAGAGCCTAATGTGTGGAGTCCAGGAGTCATTCCTTCCAGCCAGCAGGGTGAGATGAGGCGTTCCTGGATAGTTGTATAGACCCACAGGAAATAGAATCTTAGAGAAAAGGAACAGATCCCTGGTAAATAAAATGGAGGAGACAGGGAAGCTAACATTTGCTCAGTTGTGCCCAAGAAAGAGATATTTAGCTGTACCCAAGCTAAGTATTGTACTGTCAACAAAGATTGAAAATTCAGGCCTTGGTTGTGAGCTGTAGCATGGGATGGGGTGGGGCATCAAGGGCTGGAGCAAGTGGGGTGTAGACAGAATTCCTGGGTAGAGCAGGAGCTGGAGCAAAGGCAAGTCAGGGAAGGGAGCAGGAATCAACAAGGGGCCAGCCTTGATTCTCAGGCAGAAAGTTGGAACATGAGATGGGGATTGTGGGAAGAGCCTGGCACAAGACTGGCTCCCCACTGGGCAGGGCAGGCCGTGTGTCACGGTGGCTAAGAGCCTGAGCACTAGATCTCTGCCACACATTTGCTTTATACCTGTGGGCAATCACCCGACTTCTCTAAATTTCTGATTTCCTCATCTGTAAAGCAAGAGCTAGGTAGCAAGTGATATTTAGGTTCTAGAGGGTAGCTGGAACTACTCTGAAAAGTCCTTAAGGAACCCATGAGATAGGATAGCCTTGGCTCTGTAGGCACCAGAGTTGGAGGCCTGCAGGGCTGGTGCTAGGATCCCTCTATTGTTAAGGCAGCTTTTGAGTCTTCACAGAGACTGGCAGATAGGCTGGGCCAAGGCATTCCTCCTCATGTGCTCACCTGCGGGCTTCATTCAATCCTGCCTGAAGACCAGTCTTACAGCCCTGTGGTCAATACCAAGGTTTGCTGGTGGCTAGGAGGATCTAGGAGATGGTTGGTCACGTCTTCTGGGTGGCTGGCTTTATTCAGAGGACAGTGGGGCTCTTAGCAGGAGAACAACATGGCCAGGTCAGGTCTGTTTTATTTTATTATTTATTTATGCACCTAAAATTCTAATTTTACTTATTTCTGGATGGATACTAAACACCTTTGTTTAAAATAAAAAGGAACAGAAGAACATACAATGAAGAATTTCCTTTCTACCTGTCTCTGTCTCCCAACAGACAGCCAAGTTATTCATTTCCTTTGCATTGCCTCAGAGATAGTTTATATGTATAGAAGTAAATACTTATTGATCTGCAACACCTGTGTGTGCATGTACACACACATATACTTTATCTCCCTTTTAACACAAACTACACTCTGCAAGTTGTTCTGCCCCTTGCTTGTCTCATTGATTTCACCTTGGAGATCATTCCATAGCACATATAAAGAGCTTCTTCATTCCTTTAAATGTGTGTAT
This sequence comes from Tarsius wallacei, assembly GCA_963574415.1. NCBI lineage: Eukaryota > Metazoa > Chordata > Mammalia > Primates > Tarsiidae > Tarsius > Tarsius wallacei. The sequence goes on from CAUYQG010188105.1 coordinate 22,215, forward strand.
AGTATACTGTCGCATGGGTATGATATTATTTATTTTTATTTTTTACCTGTTCCCTACTGAGGGACATTTACATGGTTTCCAACTTTAGCCACAATAAACATGCTCTAGGGACATTTCACATGTACTTGAACTTGATCAAAGATTATATACACTTTGATAGCTGTTTCCAAATTGGCCCTGCCCCAGCAGTATATGAATCAGAAATGTATTTTTGGAAGCTTTCTTTCCTTTGGGGAGACTGTTTGGAGGACAGAGTTCAGAGGGCCAAGTCTAGGTTGAAGTAGCCCATTAGGGAGCAGTCAAATGGAGTCTGCTGTGGGCTATGGGGACTAGAATTGGAGAGAGATGGATTCCAAAGGCGAGCTGGTGATTCCATAAATGTGAGAGGGAGTTCGTCAGATGAGGTGAGTCTGTTTTAAATAATCTGTCATGTTCATGGTAGATGATAGAGCCAGTGTCCCCCCCGCCCCCACCACCACCACCACCATGGCTATAGCAGAGACTTGGGCCCTACTGCCTAGTGACCTGACAGGGGACATGCTTCTGCTGCTGTTACTGTGCACACCTGGGCCTGCCACTTGTGTCCCTGGCTGACAGGATGAGGTAGGAGAGAAGACTGTGGAAGAAGTGGAGGGGGAGGGAGGAGAGTTGGTCATGCTAGGCCTGTCTGAAGTCAGAGACACATACTGTTTCTCCTCAGGGAGACCAGAGGAGCTTTGGCAGGTCAGCTGTTACCAGGCGGCCTCTTGGGACAGTGGAAATAATACTTTGGCAGTGGAATTAGGAGCCTTGGTTTCTAGCACCTTTGGTGCCAATTGGCTATGATCTAAAGTACATGATCTAGACTCATATCTCTAAGTCTCCTTTGCTTCATCTGAAACACAAAGTTACTGGAGATTAAGTAAGCTGACCTAGTGCACATGGTCAGTTGCCCACAAAACATCCTTATTTAGCTGGGCATGATAGTGCGTACATGTAGTCCCAGCTACTTGGGAGGCTGAGGCAGGAGAATTGCCTGAGCTCAGGAGTTCAAGGCTGCAGTGAGCCTTGATCATGCCACTGTACTCTAGCCTGGGTGATAATGTGAGACCCTGTCTCAAAAACAAAAACAAAAACAAAACAAGCCTTCCCTCCTCCTGGCCATCCCCCTGTGCCAGCAGCAGGGGCAGATAGATCATCAGAGTCATTCACAGAGCAGTCTTCTTCTGCATTACCAATGACCATAATTTGGTTCTGAAAAACCCCTAATGAGCATTCTTGTCCATTTGAAATGTAATTACCCTTCATTTTAATGGAGAAAGTGTTTGTATATTCCTGAATTCCCCAACTCACACCTTTCTTTTTACTGAAATAACTCCAAATCTCATCAAAAGAACACTGTCGCTTCACTGCCTGACATTAGTGTTCCTAACATGACTTTCGTTGACTTCCTGTAATTTGTTTGTCTGCTTGCTGTTGTTCAAATCAGGTGTGCTGTACATGAAAGTGATACTCACAGGCATACATACATACAAGCATACATGCAGTACTCAGTGTTTATGTAGTTAACACTTGGGTGCTCCAAACCTCCCAGAAGGAACAGAAAGGACAAAAGAAGTACGTAGACAGAATCTAGCCTAGTACAGGATGATCTGAAGTGAGCTATAGTCCTGGTAGGAGAAGATGTGGCCCTTCCCCTAACCCTCTCCCCCCTCTTCTCTCTATTTTTTCAAATGGGTCTCTCCTCTCTATTAGTAAGGGCAAGTATCCAGGCATTTGGCAAGCTTAGCACAAAACATGAGCTTTTTTCCTGCTGGGACAGCTCTACCTCTGTTGCATGAGATGAAAATAATAGGATTGGTATGATGAGAAGGCATGAATTTTGGCGTCAGATAAGCCTATACCTAAGCCCAGCCCTGCTCCATGTTAGTTGTGCAGCCTTGGGCAAACTCTCTGTTTTATGGGCCTTGGTTTCCTCATCTCTCTTGGTAGTTCTAAGGCTTTAGTGAGATCACACAGGTCCAAGCGCCGTGCATGGGGCCTGGAGCCAGCAGGCATGTGGTCACCATTCACTCCACTTTGCCCACTTTTACCATAGTGCTTTGTCTGACCTGGAGCATCAGGCAACTTTCTACAGGGCTCACCACCCCTTTTCCCTTTCTAACCTTGTCTTTTCTTATCCCAGGGGCCCAGATCATTGATCTGATGATGCTGGTCATCGATGTGACCAAGGGGATGCAGACCCAGTCAGCAGAATGCCTTGTGATTGGCCAGATTGCCTGCCAGAAGCTGGTCGTGGTGCTGAACAAAATAGACCTCTTAGCCCAAGGAAAGAGACAGGCAGCAATTGAGAAAATGACCAAGAAAATGCAGAGGACCCTAGAGAATACCAAGTAGGTCTGCTAATGAGAGGAATGTTCACATGTATAAGAAAGTTTCTGGAGTTCATTTCATGAGCATGAGTTGACAGGCAAGTGTCAGCCTCCCATCCCTGCATGTGGAATCTCATCCTGCTACTTGCTTACATCAAGGGCTGCATCAAGTCAGATGAGGCTGAGGTGCTGTTGAAAGAGGCCAGATAAGACAGGACCATAAAGAAACTAGCTGTTGATGAGGTACTGGAACTTCTGTGTTTCAGCTCACAGGAAGGGGAAGGAACTCAGGGGCTGTGTGCCCAATGTGGAAGGCCTGAACCCTGAAGGGCTCAGATCCATTCCATTTAGATTCTCATGGTGCTGACTTAGTCCTGCCTGCATATATTGTCTATACCTTGGTCCAAGAGAGGCTAGAGATTGTGTTCTCTCGCCATCTTCTTCTCTACAACTCAATTGTCAAAGGGGAAAATGAATTTTTGTAGAAAACTGGTTGTTTCTGTCAAAGAAGCTTGTAAAACTGGGTGGAGGGCAGATGCTTGGAGGCCAAACTAGGGATCACAAAGGATCTTCATAGCATCTCATGCCGAAGGGCTTATAGTTTTATCTTGTGAAAAGTAGGAAATCATTAAGAATTTTGTGCAGGGCGGGGTACTGGATGAAGTTTTCTGTCAGGAGATCACTGGCTGCAGGTGGAAGGAGGAACCAGGAGGACCCAGGAGGCAGCAGGGAGGAGGAGGAAGCAGTGGCAGTGGAGGCTGCCGGGCTGTGGTGGTTTTCCCAGGGAGAGAAGGTGTGCCTCTGAGTCGAGGCAGTGTGTGGACTAGGAGGTGACTTGGGGTGATCTCTAACAGGAGAATCCACTGGCCTTGTCAAGTGATTGGCTCTGATTACAGTCAGAGGGGGCAGAAAGTTGTCAGTGCTATAGGCAGAGTGGGAGAGCAGGAGGCATGTGGGCACTATGGGATAGAAAGCCACCTGGTTGCTTAGGCAGCCACAGGAATGACTAATTCTGATGTGGCGGAGAAAACGTCCTTGTTGAGTGCACAGTGTTGGCAAACCTCATTGTTTTATCAATTTCTCTCTTCCTCTCTGGGCCAGCCCCTTTTGATCAATACTAAATAGCGGTCACTGGGAGACAGGGATGCTTCCTCTTTGCTATGCAGCCTGAGACAATATCCTGCCACTGCCACCTCTCCTTCTGCCTGTGGAGGGCAAGCAAGTAGAGAGTGTTTTTTGTTTCCCTGTCATAAAGATTGATATGCCTTCCCATTTATGATTTTTTTTTCAGCTCTAACACCTGCAGTTATCCCTCAGAATTCTCAAGTTGGTTAAATTAAAGCTCCAGCCCTGAGAATGGGCCAAATATGTCATAAAAGATTTCCTCACGCTGCCTTTTGTTAGCAAAATTCATCAATCCGATAAAATCGACACATTTAGATAAGTGTTGCATAAGAATTCAGACTTTGTTATTCCCAACGGAAGTGGATATGAGACTGTAAAAAGGAAGATAAAAAATTATATCTTCTTTTTAGTGAGTTATTTGATCTCCCTGCTGTTTTATTTACTTGTCAGACAGGGAAGAACAGGTCTTTTGGACTCCTGCATAAAAACCCAATACAATGTCAGTATCATTAACTATATAAATGAGACTTTCTGGAAGGGGCTTCAGGTACTTTTAAGGGTAAATTAATAGTAACAATTTTGATTAGTTAAATTTAAGAAAAATTCATATTTGCATGTGTAAATTACTTTCCCAATTTTAATTTGTTGATTGAAATTCAAATCATGGATTGTCTCATGTATCCAGAAGCAATTGTCTACCTGAGGGGACTTTGAATCCCCTCTTCCCTCATCTAGCACCCAGAGGCCTGACAAGGAGAGGAAAGAATTGTTACCCTGATGAGTTGTAACCAGTGGGCCTGTGGCCAGGCCTGGCTAGATTGCCTTGTAAGAGAGCCTTGGTTTTTACCTCAGTTCAGCAAAGAATTTAAATTATTTTAAGTGATTATTTCTTTTTGTTAATAGTCCCTTGTTAAGTAAATCCTTTATAAATGTTGGTCTAGATGCAAAGAAATTTCCTACCTATAAAGGAAAAACATAGACAGGTGAACCATTTATGTATGAAAACCTAAAAAATGTTTAAAGCATAAAACTTTTTTTTTCCTGTCCAAAGAATAATTGAAAGAAAACTTGGAAAATAGGGGAAAATAGTTAAAAGAAAGAGACCACCCAAAGATTTATTTTCTCAAAATAGCAACTGCTAACATTTTTGGTTTCTCTCGTTTCTTTTTTTTTTTTTTTCTCCTATGCATAATATTGCCTCCCTTTTTTCTTCCGCTTTTTTAAAATTGTGGTAAAATATACCTAATGTAATATTTATTATTTTAGCCACTTGTAAGTATACAAATCACTGCTGTTAAATACATTCACAATACTGTGTACCCATCACCGACTATCTATACCCAGAAATTTTTTATGATCCCTAACATAAACTCTGTATTTATTAAACACTAACTCCCCTTTATCTCCTGCCCTCAGCCCCTGGGAACCTTTATTCTGCTTGTCATTTCTATGAAGTTGCCTCTTCTAGGTACCTTTATAAGTGGAATAACATAATATTTGGCCTTCAGTGTCTAGATTATTTCACTTAGCATAATGTTTTCAAGCTTTATCCATATCGTAGCATGTGTCAGAATTTCACTCGTTTTGTGGCTGAATAGTGTTTTATTGTATGTGTATACCACGTATTGTTTATCCATTCTTCTGTTGGTGGACATTTGGGTTGCTTCTTGGCTATTGCAAATAATGCTGCTATGAACTAGGTATGCAGATATCTCTTCAAGTTGCTGCTTTTAATTCCTTTCAATATATACTCCTATATGCTTAGGAGTGGAATTCTGGATCATATGGTAGTGCATCATTTTACATTCCAATCAGGAATGCATGAGGGTTCTAATTTCTCCACAGCCTCGCCAAGACTTGTTCTTTTCCTTTTTTAAGAATAGCCATCCAAGTAGGTATGAAGTGGTATATAATCATATTTTTCATTTGCATTTTCCTAATGACTAATGATGGTTAGCATTTTTTCATGTGCTTATTGGCCATTTGTAATCTGTTCAAGTCCTTTGCCCATTTTTAATTGGGTTATTCTATTTTGTTGTTGTAGGAGTTTTTTATATGTCAAGACATTAATCCCTTGTCAGCGATATGATTTACAAATATTTTCTCCTATAGGTTGTCTTTTTACTTTCTTAATAGTATCCTTTGATGCACAAAAGCTCTTAATTATAATGAAATCTAATTTATTTTTTCTTGTGTTGCCTGTTATTTTGGAGTCTTATCCATTAAATTCAGTGTTGTGAAGACTTTCTCCATCATTTTTTCTAAAAATTGTATAATTTTAGCTTTTTAAGTTTAGATTTTTGATCCATTTTGAGTTAATTTTAGTATATGATGTAAGGTAAGGGTCTAACTCCATTCTTCTGCATGTGGATGTCCAGTTTTCCCAGCACCAATTGTTGAAAAGATTATCCTTTTGCCTTTACCCTTGTCAAAAATCAATTAACCATATATGTGTGGGTTTATTTCTAGGCTTTCTGTTATGTCCCATTGGTCCATAAGTCTGTCCTTAGGCTAGTGTCATACTGCTTTGATGACTATAATTTTGTAAGTTTCAAAGTCAGAAAAAGAAAAACCTTGTTCTTTTTCAAGATGTTTTGGCTATTTGGGACCCTTTGCGATTCCATATGAATTTGAGAATCAACTTTTCCATTTCTGCAGAAAGACTGTTGGAATTTTGATAGGTATTGCATTAAATCTATAGATCTCAGGGCCGGGCTCCATGGCTCAGCCTGTAATCCCAGCACTTTGGGAGGCTTAGGCGAGTGAATTGCCTGAGCCTGCAGATTCGAGACCAGCCCTGGCAACTTGGCGAAACCTTGTCTCTACAATAAATCAAAAATTAGCCAGTCGTGCTAGTGCGTGCCTTGTAATTCCAGCTACTTTGAAGGCTGAGGCGGAAGGATTGCCAGAGTTCAGCAGATCAACGCTGGGGTGGTCGTGAGCGTGAATGCCACTGCACTCCAGCCTGGGCGATGGAATGAGACTCCAACTCAAAAAATAAATAAATAAATAAATCTATAGAACTCTTTGGGCAATATTGACATCTTAGCAGTATTAAATCTTCCAATCCATGAACACAGGATGTGTTCCTAAGTGTTTAATTTTTTTAGATGCTATTGGAAAGTAATTATTTTCTTAATTTCCTTTTTGGATTGTTCATTTTGGTGGGTAGAGACACAACTGATTTTTGTATATTGACCATGCACCCTACAACTTTGCTGAATTCACTCCACCTTTTCCTAACACATTGTAATCATGAAGTATTTATATTTTTACTTCTGGCTTTATTACTTAACATTTAACATAGCTATTTCTTTTGTACCTATCACTTGGTTGGTGACTGGCTTAAGGTTTCCCTTATAAATAATAACCTTAGGGTGAATATCTTTATACATCATTAAACTTTGTATTTTCACTATTTTCCTCATGATAGATTCCCAGGTATGAGATTCCTGGATCAAAGGGCTTGAGCATTTTTAAACCTTTGTTGTATATTACTATATTATTTTCCAAAAGTGTTCTATAATTTTATACAGGTGTCAGCAGCTGACTTTGGTTTATCATTTTAAAATATAATTGAAAATTAGTAGGATGGAAATTATATTTTACTCTTGTTTTAATATGTGGTTCTTTAATTATTGGTGAAATTGAGCATTTTTCCTTAAATGTGTTGAACAGTTCTTTTGTGTATGTGAATTATAAAATTTTTTTCTGTTTGCCTCTTGCGATTTTAATGCTTTCTTTTTGATTTTCAAGAGTGTTTAATATTGATAAAGAGATTGCTGTTAACCCTTTGCCTATCATATTTGCTACAAATAAGTCTTCAGCATTTGTTGTCTTTCCATCTTAGTTGCTTTTTTTGACATATAGAAGTTTCTAATTTCTATGTAGTCAAACTCTTTGATTGTTTTTCTTTGTGATTTCTTTATCTCTAAAAGCATGTAAAATTACTCTTGCATAAGCATTTATCAATGTTAACAGAAATCAAAATGGAAGATAAAAATGTGCCCACAATCTTCCCAATGCATCAAATTAAAGTGCCCCCCCCCCCCAGGATCCCTGTCAGTCTTTCCCACATGTACGTAATTTGAGGTAGTTGTTATCACAACGTTGACACTGTTCTGTGTTCTAGGCTTTTCTGTTTATTTTTCCATTAAATGTTATCATCTGACAATGTCCTTGATACATCTTTCCCCCAGACTCCCTCTACGTTTCTTCCTTTTCTTAGACACTTTCTTTTAACTTTCTGTTTTAGTCAAGGCCCTCTGCCTAGAGCCCACAGGATCTCCATTGATTCTGCCTCCCTGCCTGGGATTGGGTTGAATGCCAATCCCAAGGGACTTCTCTACTACTGAGTGTACTCTATTAGGTATGCATTCTGTACTAGCTTTGTGACTGACTGACTGTATGGGCTTGGGCAACTCACTCCATCTCTCTGAGTTGCCGTTTCTTCCTCCGGAAAGCTGTTAAGTTCAGCCTCACAGTGTTTATTATGAGGGAGCATTTGACATGGAGCCTGGCAGGCAGTGGGTGCATATTAATAATAGCTATAATAATGGAGCACCTACTATGTGCTTGGCACTGTGCTAGGGGTTTCCTATATATACTTCTAGAGGTAGATTTTGCATCTGGCTTGACTGCTGAGAAAAATAAGACTTGACGAATGTTGGCTGTTTTGAAGTCTACTATCCCAAACCTAAAACTTGTATTCTATTTGCTTGTATGTCTTTAATATGGACTACAAGTTTATATATAATTTTTCTTTTTTAAAAAACTTAACTGAAATTTTTCTGTGCTGATGAAGGTCAGCCTTGCATGTACAGTCAGCGTGTGTGGGCATGGTGAGCCCTGCAACATACCATAGCTGCAAGAGAAGCCTGGAGAAGGCAGTGGACAGGAGAGGGGGACAGGAGATGCACTGCAGGGCTGTGGGGCTGCTGTCCCTGACTGTAACCCCTTATCCTCCTAGAACCCAGATACCAGCCTGGGGGCTGCTGCGCTCTACTCCCTGTTTCTAAGGCTAGCTCTCCCTTCTAGAGTCAGAAGCTAGGATGCCCCTGGTTGCAGCAAATTCAGGACATCAGGAAGGCTGGCTTCTTTTGGGTCTGGGAAAGGGCCAGACACTCAGCCCAACATATCTTAATATTTTCTTATCATACGTTGCCCCAAAGAATTTGAATAAAAATAATTGAATTTATAAAAGCTTTATGGTTAATCTCTGGAATTCCCCATGCATGTTCTTACCCCTCTCTGTTCCTCTGAGCCTTGGGCTCCGGGTATGGAAGCAAAGCCAGTGCCTATGTGCTAGGGTCCCAGCTTATGGCTGGGTCCTGGTTCAGGCAGCTCTGTGGCTGGAGTCCCTGCTTCTTGCTGAGAATAGATCTTCCTCTTAATCCTCTCTTTCTCCTATGGGAAAAGCCTGGGCTACAGATTCCTGCAGACCAGCCACTTACTCCCTGGGCCTGAGTGCCCTGGGCAAGTCATAGCATCTCTGAAGATAGTTATCGCAGCTCCTGCTCATGAGGTTTTGAGATCCTGTGAAGAATACCAAGTCTGGTGCCTGGCACAGAGCACGTCTCAGAGAAGAGTCAGAGTTCTTTCCTGCCTTTTCATTGTTTTTTTTTTTTTCCTATGTTTCTTTTCTTCTTCTCTTTCTATCTTCCTCAGTGTTTTTATTTCTTCTTTTTCCTTTCTCCACTATTCCTTTTCTCTCTCTCTTTTCTTCTTTTTTCTTCTAAATGGTCTTTTCCTCCTCTGGGTATTGCCCTTCCTAAGGTAAAGATCTATGTCCTGTTATTTCTGTGGAGGCAGCATAGTCTGTCTGGGCTGCTCCAGAATTGATTGGCCAGTGGGTTTTAGACCCAGTTTGAAATGTCCCTCCTTAATTTACAGCATCTTGTTACATTGACCTTTGGGGCAATGAGTGGCTCCTGAGAGTGTTTAAATTGTTCTTGAGGGAACTCTAGCCTCTCAGAGTTAACTTTCTCTTGTCCTAAAAAACAATCTGGGTCAGATATGGTAGCTTATGACTATAAATTCCAGTGCTTTGAGAGACTGAGGTGGGAGGCTTGCTTGAGCCCAGGAGTTCTCGAATAACCTGTGCAACAAACACAGTGAGACCCTCTATCTCTATAAAAAATTATAAAACTAGCCAGGTGTGGCAGTATGCACCTATAGACCCAGCTACTCAGGAAGCTGAGGCAGAACGATCACTTAAACCCAGGAGTTAGAGGTAACAATGAGCTATAATTGTACCACTGGACTTCAACCTGGACAACAGAATGAGAACCTGTCTCTAAAATAAATAAGTAAATAAATAAACATAAACTGTAAAAAATCTGATTTTCTTTTAGGGTTTGCTCTCAACCAGGCCAGGGCAGTGTAGTAAGGATTCAAAGACCAATTGAACCAGCCCCTTCACCCCCCAACTGAGTTGCTTACCATGAACTGGGTCCTGACTGGCTTGGGCAGGAGAAACTGAATGATGGAGAGGGTAAGCGCAGAAGATGTTTGGCGGTTAAAGGCCAGAGCTGAAGTGGCTCCTCGGAGCAGCATGTGGGCTTCGGAGAAAGGAGAATTTGTTTCTGGTCTGGGGAGTCAGGAATGTGAACTGATTCTAGAAGGGCAAGTGAGAACTAAACAGGGATAAGTTTCAAAATAGGAATGCAGGTCAGGGTTCGGACCACTGGGAAGCAGTGCTCTCACCTGTGGCCAATGTGCCGGTGAAGGCGGCTGGTGGCTTCCCCAGTGCCAAGGACTGCCTGTGAGCTCCACACGACGCTTTTACACATGTTAACTGATTTGGTCTGGGAGACAACACTGCGATGTGGATCATGCTGTCTCCTATCAGGCACAGAAAAGGGGGGTGAGTGAGGTAAAACCACTTAAACTAGCTGTGGAATGGAAGTTTGTTCTAGGTTTCTTGCTGGAATTCTGCCTCAGGCTGTCAGTGTGCCTGGGTGAGTTTTGAATAAGAGAGGAGGGGAAGAAGCAGCAGCGGTGTGAGCGAGTCTGGGCTGGGCAAGGCTTGAATTTTTTACCTAGGTGCCTGGAGGTTTGGTAAGATGAGCTAGTGTGGGGAGCCTGGGGCAGACCATGGGAGGCTTGTGCACCAGCTGGGCCCAGGCTTCATCCTGAGGCAATTACAAGCCCCTGAGAGGAGGGAGGGGAGAAGGCCAGTACCTGAAAGTGGTGCTGCTGGAGGGTTCCTATGGCTGTGGTCAGTGCCTGGTATAGAGCCATGCACACACTTTGGAGAGATATTGGGTAGCCTGAGGTGATCAGACCTTGACCCAGGGTGGAATTTGTTAAGAAAGAAAATCAGAATGGCTTGGAGCCAGATCCCAAAAGAACTAACTAGATGCAATGACGGGATGAGAGATACTGGTGACCATGCAGAGACCAGGGCAATGCTGCCCCATGTCAGAAACCAGGAAGTAGGAGTTAGAAAGCAACCTCGTGGCGAATGGCAAGGTAGGACTAGAATGCTGGAAAGGGGGCTTGGCCGAGGATGTGGATTTGGGAATGGCCAACAGGGGAGCCATGGTGTCGGTTGTCAGAGTGTAGAGGAAGAACTGGGCTCTTCAGCCACTCTTGGGAGACACCTACTGTGGTGGATGGGGATCAAAGAAGGGCCTCTTGGGGAGGCAAAGGACAGTCAAGGGCCATGGAATAAAGGTTTGGGAGTGTGGTTGAGGAGGGTAGGGAGCCAGCTGGTCGGATGTCTCAGAGGGAGGTGAATCTGAGGGAAGAGCATCGACTTGACACTGGGGAGTTGCTCTTGGCCTTCAGCAACCTCGTTCTATTCCATGCTTCCCCTCACCCTGGCTCCCATTCCTTGTAGTGTTGCATGGAGTTGGCACCTCGGGCACTGCCCCAACCCCTCACCCCTATTGCTCTGGGAGCCTTTGTTTTGTTCATCACGTACCCTCATGTAATGTGAAAGGGAAGGAGACAGAAGTGATATTGTAGGAAAATCAGGCGTAAGTTCTGGTTAGTAAACAGAAGTGGGATTCCTTTTGAAATATGAGAGGAAAAAGAAATTGGGTATTGACTGAAGGTGGCAGTGTGGGGGATGTCAAGCCAAAGGGTCTTTCCCACAAGAGAAGAAAAATCTGGGGCTATAGAAAGGCAGCATCATGAATCCAGAGAAGAGCCTGGAAGGGCCTGGGAAGGTTGGCTGAGGCTGTGTTGGCCAACCAGCATGGACTCCCAGAAGGCTCCTTTAGTAAGCCTCGACTGTGCCCTTCAAGGCCTCTTTTTGGGCTGGGTCTTTCACCTGGCCCCTTTGGGTGCCTCCATGAGGAAATGTGAGGAAATGACTGAGGGTCCTGAGTAAGATGAAGGCAGTGTTACTTAGAGTGAGGGACATGCACCACGTGGCAGGAGGATGAGTCTGGCTTGAATGTGACAAACGTGTAATGAATTGTTGGAGAAAGTAATCCTTTTTCAGTTGTTTTAAAAGCTCTTTTATCAGGTTCAGGAAAATATCTCAAACTGGTGCTATTGTGTCTTAAAGGTTCCCCTAACTTTTAACCAGACCATCACCTTCAGCAGGTAATAGTATCTAGGTAGAATTGAATAGCTTTGTTTTGTTTTCTTTGTGTTTATTTTTGTAGCTACAATAGTAGATTTTTTTGTCCCCTGGGATTAGACTGTGGTTGGTTAATAAAAAAAAATTGCTTAGAACAGAGAGTCATAAAAGATGACACATTTGTACCTTAAACATAATAGTTTAACTTAAAACATACATGTGTTTATTTAATAAAATCAGCAATATAAGTTGCTACAGAGGAAATATTCTTGACATTGTACCTCCTCTTGCTCATCAGTACCACACTAATGGTAGGTGGTCCAGGTTGGTCTGGGCATCTCGGCCGTGAGTCAATTTGTGTTCTGATTCAGGCCTTCCTCCTCTTCATGCTGCATTTTCTAGGCATGTGTGGTTTCTGCATCATCTATAGTTTCAGTTTTCTACAAATGATCACTCATAATCCCTACATGTCTTTAATTCACTTGGTGTGAATAGAGTAAAGTAAGCTATTTTCTGTATTTTCTTCTTGGTCAGAATTTACGTTTTTAAAAACTCTGGGGTTCGCTGATTTGCCAGTAAGGAAAAGTTGTAGTATGCAGGTTCTAGTCACATCTTCATTGACAGCTACTGTCATCGTTTGTTTTTTTTCTGCTCAGGTGGGGCATGCTTTTCTTTGTGTTTATTTATTCTTTGTGTGATTATTTATCTTGATCACATCTTATAGACTTATACAGTTTCACCAATGGTGCGGAGGTGTTCCCCCGTAAGATTTCTTGGAGAAAACCTCAATGAAGGACTTCAATTCAGTGGCGAGTATTTGAACAGCAGTGCACTTCTCCTTGCTCTGCCACTCTCCACAGGGACTCCACGGTTTTGTTGCATCTGTCACTTGCTGGGATATGTTCTGCCCAGCCCATCTTTTCTTTTGGTGTGAGCCCATTGACTGGAGCTCTGAGTGGTCTTTCGTATATATGAACACTCTGTAAGGCAATGTGTTGTTGACAGTTTCAGTTTCTTTCAAATGAAGCAAGATTTGGAAAGCAGTCTCAGTACAGAATTTTTCTAATTTTTCACACAGAAGGGGAGTCTCGAGTCTTTTATGATTTTAAAGAGATTTGCCTTTCTCATACCTTTCCAGAGCATTTAACTTATTTCTCATAGAAACAGCCATTTCATCGTTTTTTCATGATACTAAGTTATGTTGTTACAGTAACACTTATAACAGACATTCCCAAGTTTATGACATACCAGCATGTCTCTTGTTCAGTGTAAAAGTCAGCTGATAGAGGCAAAAGTGCAGGAATTACTAGCCTCTTAAGCATGACCTGCACAGCACCTCAAGCTGTTTCTTCCTCGGCATTTGGTGTGCAAGGTGCCAGGTGCAGGCTTTGTGGAGAGAGTGGAGAACATTGCCTGATGACATCCTTGAAGTGGCTAGTGGTGAGTGGACTTCTACTCTACCTTTTATTTCTGGCAAGTGATGGTAGTTTTCTGTTTAGATAGTGATGTAAAATTATGTTTTCAAATAAATGTATTTCAGTAAGAATTTTTTTTATAGTTGGAGTCTCACTCTATCACCCAGACTGGAGTGCAGTGTGGCACACTCACAGCCACCGTAGCCTTGACCTGCTGGGCTCAGGTGATCCTTCTGCCTCAGCCTTCCAAGTAGCTGGAACTACAGGCATACACCACCATGCCCGGCTAAGTTTTTGATTTATTGTAGAGATGAGGTCTCACCAAGTTGCCCAGGCTGATCTCGAACCCGTAGGCTCAGGCAGTCCTCTCACCTCAGCCTCCCAAAGTACTAGGTTTATAGGCATGAGCCACCATGCCCAGCCAGAATGTGAATTCTTGTAAGGAAAAAAGCAGAGTAAATAATAGGTCAGGCAGTACACAGATTTGACACAGTTTGTGAAGAGGATATGTGACAAATGGCCTGTGCAGGTCATACGGAGGTGGGGGGGGCGCGGCGGGCAGAGCAGCCTTGTTGCTTTGTCTTCTTCCCTTCTCTGTGTCCAGACTGGCACTGGGCACCATCTTTGGTTTTGTGTTTTGAAAGACCAGTGTTGCTATCTGACAGAGGGGTCAGCATCCCTGGGAAGGGGATATTGGAGGTCATCCAGGGGAGTCTAGCACAGTGGGAAGGCTATGACTCTGGAACAGGATTTTTGGGACCAAAGTGCTGAACTCTGTTCTCTTTCCTTTGCTTCCCACATGGCCTTTAGCAGTCATTTAACCTCTCTGTGCTTCAGTTTCCTTATCTCTAAGATGATGATGTCATCCCTGACATTATTGCTGTGAGGATTCAGTGGAGTACTTTATATGAAAGCATCTAGCCAGGTGCCATGTGCATGGTGGGTGCTCTACCAATATTTGGTGAATAAATGAATAACTCTTCATATGGGAATGATAACAACTATTCTTTCTACTTCAGAAGGTTGTTAAGGATCTAATAAATTTATGTCTGCAATTTGAAAGTGATAGCAAACTGTCATAATATTGGGTACTATAATTACAGCTATCATATAATTCTTTCATTGGTTTGAGAATTAAAATGACTAAAGGGCAAGGGTTTTGTTAATCTGTCTACAGGACTTAAACATATGTTTACTGATTCTTGAAGATCTGTCACTTTCCAGATTGATATATGGATTTGAGAAAGACACACACTCTTGCCTTCAACCTGGGTTGATGGAGCATTCTTTCCATGATAGTATCAGGGGAGGGTAAATTCAGAGTTGGCTTTAATCACAGCCCTACTAAACATAGGCAAGCTTTAGGGCTCTTCTGTATAACAGGGGGAGGAGGAATAACACCCACCTTACAGGGTTGTGGTGAGGAAATAAGGGAATAGAAAGCAGTAAGTTGCTGGTACCGTTGGTAACTTCATAAAGGATCCTGTCCCTTTCACTCCTACTTTGTTGCACGTGCACGTTAGACTGCAGTATAGGGAGGCAGATTTCAAAGTCAGGGGAATGCAAGGGTGACACTTCTTGAAGGAAGCAAAGTCCAGAACTAGAATAGTACAGAAATTTCTCCTGAAAATACATTTGATAAATAAACAGATGGAAGTAGTTCAACACTATGGGACTTATTAAGGAGATACAAATTAAAATGAAATATATATAAGATAATGGTCAAAGAGAGCACCTATTTTGGTATATGTGCAGTGAAATAGTCTTCTCAGCTCTTCCTTGTGATAGTGAAAAAGGTAGCAAGCCTTTCAATCTGTTTTTTTCTTTTTAATTGAGATATATTTCACCTACCACAAAATTCACTCTTTCAATGTGAAGAGTTGTGCAACCATTAGCACTATCTAATTTCAGAACATTTTATTACCCCAAAAGAAGACTTTATAGCCATTAAGCAGTTGCTCCTTATTCTTCCTGTCCTCCTCCCCCCCAGTCTGCAAACTACCAATCTGCTTTCTGTCTCTATGGATTTACCTATTCAGGCTATTTCATATAAATGGATGTGTCTGACTTCTTTCACTTAGCACACAGTGTTTTTGAGGTTTATTCACACTGAAGTATGTACTGATACCTCATATCTTTTTATAGTTAAATAATATGCTATTATATACATGTATACATTTTTTTACATTTTTTGGCATCCCGTGTGTGTGTGTGCGCGTGTGTCTCACAATTTTTGTATCCATTCATTTGTTGATGGACATTGAGCTGTTTCTGTTTTTTGACTATCATGGATAGTGCTTGGACAGGTATTTGTTTACATACCTATTTTCTATTCTTTTGGGTATAAACCTAGGAGTGGAATTGCTAGGGCATATGGTAATTCTACGTTCTCCTTCATTTTTGAAGCATATTTTTTGTTGGACATAAAATTCTTGGTTGGCAGATTTTTTTTTTTTAACTTTCAGCATTTTGAATGTGTCATCTTGTTACCTCTGGCTTTCATGGTTTCTTCTGAGAAACCAGCTGCTAATCTTACCATGAATAATGTACATGAATGAGTTGCTTCTCTTGATGTCTTTAAGATTCTCTCTTTGTCTTTGTCCTTCATCAGTTTGTGACATGTCTTGGTGGATCTCTGAGTTTATCCTAGTTAGAGATGGTTAACATTCTTAGATGTACAGATTAACACTTTTCATCAAATTTGGAACTTTTTGGCTATTATTTTTTTCATTCTTTATGCCTCTATCTCACTGTCTTTTCTTTCCTTCAGAAGCTTGTTATGCATGTGTTGTTATGCTTGGTGATATCTCACATATCTTTGAGGCTTATTCCCTTTTATTTTCCTCAGACTGGGTACTCTCAATTGACCTCTCTTCAGGTTTGTAGATTCTCTTTTCTGCCTGCTCAAGTCTATTGTTGGGCTTCTCTGGTGGATTTTCCATTGTAGTTACTGTACTTTTCAACTCCAGAATTTCTGTTTGGTTATTTTTTCTAATTTCTAACTCCTTTTTGATTTTTCTTTATTTGTGAGATATTATCATACTTTTCTTTAGTTCTTTAGACATGAGTTTCTTTATTTAAAAAAAATTTTTAGATTAGAAAATATTGTTTACTTAAAAAGTAAATTAGAGAGAGGGGTTTTCTTTATTTTTTAAAACATTTAAAATACTGATTTAAAGTCTGTGTGTAAGGCTTCCTCAGGAACAGTTTGTATTAACTCTTCTTATTTCTTTGCATATATTGAAAATTTCTGTTGAAAACTGGACATTTAGGGTAATACAGTGTGGCAGTTTTGGAAATCAGATCCTTTTCCCCCAAAACACAGGTTGTTGTTATAGTTTATTTCTGAATGAATTCTGGAAAGTCTATATTCTTTGTCATATGTGATCACGGAAGTCTCAGCTCAGTTGGCTTAATGGTCAGCTATTTATTGGACTATTCAGCTAAATGTCTGAAACCAGTAAGTCTCCCTGTCTTTGCCCCAGGAACTCAATGTGTATGTTGGGCCATGCTTTCAATGCTTAGGCAGGCTGTTGTTGACTCTGCCTTAGCTCATTCCTGCTTGTGCAGAGCCTCAAGATCAGCCAGAGATAAGAGCTTAGGTCTCATCCTTCTCAGATCTTAACAGACCCTGGGCATGCCTACAGCCCTATGTCTGAGTGTGGCCTTCTAGAATTCCAGTACTCTGTCAGAGCTTTTTCATGCTCCCTATAAATATCTGATTCCCCAGCTTTTCGGTCAGCCTTTTTGCCTAACGGTTAATCTCCACCTCAGGCAGCTGTGTTATTAAACATTTGCCGCTGATTATTTGCAACAAATGCCTTGCAGGGAAAGCCTTTTTAATAGCACCGAGAAGCTCCAAAGCAGGTCAAATAAAGATAGCCTTGTGAGTGGGGTTTTCCAGGGAAGTACCAGATGGGAAAAATAACTACAGTTCTCAAGGACAGGAGCTTTGGAGGAACTCAAATCTATTCTACCCCCTTCAGTGCCTGGCAGACTGGTTGGTTTTCAAGGTTTCTGCAGAGTTCGGGAGGGGTAGATGGCAATAGGACAAGTTAAAGCATCACAAACGCATTTATTCTTCCAAAGACTCAATCATTTTTCTTAATTGCTTTAATTTCCAGAATTCTGAACAAGTTGACTCTGGTCATTTTTGCCAATGTTCTTATTGCTTTTATGGAGGAGAGGCTTTTCAGATGTTCTTATTCCATCATTTCACTGATCTTTCAATGTGTGTTCACTCTTAGATGTCATGCCCCATGAATTTATCCCAAAGCCAAGGCAAAAAACAAAAAACAAAAACCAAGTCATGTCTAGCAACATGTTTATCACAGTGTTATTTATATAATAGTGAAAAAATTTGAAATATCATAAGTAAGTAATGGAGGGCAAGCTTGTAAATCCTGGGTCCTAGTATTATGTAGCTATTAGCAATGAAAGAAGAGGCCCAGGTAGAGGGGAGTGTGACAAAGAGGTTGAGGACTCTGACTCCAGACCCAGAAGGGTTGGGTTTGAATTTGGCTCTGAGTTTTATAGCCAATAACTTGGAGCAAATTAATTAGTCTTTGTAAGCCTCATTTTCTCATCTATAAGATGGTGACAACTCCATCATGGTACTGTGTAGTTTAAATGAAAGCATCTACATCATATGCTTGACTCAGTCAACTAAGTTGTTATTGTTGTTGCTCTCATTCAACAGAAAGTTCTTTATGATATAATGGCAAATAAACTAGCAGGATATGAAATTGTATGCACACTGTAACCAAAATATAAGAAAAATAATCCTTTGGCAAAGCATGGAAAAACCATGGTTGGAAGAAAATATACCACAATGATGGGATTAAGTTACTTATTTTCTTTTTCTTTTTTTTCTAACACTTTTTTTTCTTTTAATGGGAAAGACAAATGTACACTCAGAGTCAGTATGTCTTCTTAAGGTGACAAGGGCCTTTCCAGAAGGAACCGGGCAGGAATGTGGAGATGTGCTTCCAGGTGCATCTTCGGGGACTTTTTGGTTGCCAGTATTTCTTGAATCACTCTAGGATGCTGGAATGTATCTTTTATTCAGAAACCTGGGGGCCAGAGTCACTGCCTCCTCATGCAGGACTCTGGAGGTGAAGTTTTAAGCCTAGGAGCTCTTCTTAATTCTGATGTCCAGTGCAGGGCATTTCCCTGTGGGGCCTCTACTTCATCTTCTGCCCAGTGGGAGTACAATGATGCTGTCCTCCTCAGCTCAGTTGAAAGTGTGAGAGGAGGGAATGCTTGTCATGCTTGATAATGTTCCAAGTGCTTTGCAGACATGCTTTGCGTTTGTATCAACCATCTCTAACTGGAATGGGGCTTGATTTTCTGTTTCAGGTTCCAAGGCGCACCGATTATTCCTGTGGCAGCCAAGCCTGGGGGACCAGAGGCCCCTGAAACTGAAGCTCCACAGGGCATCTCAGAGCTCATTGAGGTATTGTCAGCTGAATCCAGGTTGTCCTTTGGCCACTGCCCTGCTCAGGCAGGCCCCCTTGTGTCCCCTTCTTCCCTGAGAGAGAGGGGGGGAGAGGCAGCCCGAGCAAGAGGACTCTCAGTTGGTTTCATTAACTTCTCTGCTCACACCTTAGCACAACTCCCCTCACCCCCTCAAGAAGATTAAACCCCAACTGGGACACTTAAGGCTACCTAGGCTTACTACCTCTGACTCCTACTTGAGACTCTGCAGAACTTTTCACATTTTGCCTGTCTTGCTTTTTCCTTTCTCTTGTCAAACCTCCACTCAGACAGCGCAGCTCCTGCCAATCTGGAACCCTGGGGCCATGGCATCTATTCCAGTCCTTCAGGCTGTACCAGCCTCTCCAGTGTGCCCCACCCCAGGCCAGGGGCCAGGGAAGCCGATGAAGGACATGGGCCTAGCAGCAGAGGCAGCACAGCTTCCCTCCTGGGAGCGTCCACCCAAGAGATGGAGGCTTCTTTTTGTGATGCCATGGGCCCAAAGCCCAGACTATTTCTCCAGATTTGGTGCCATGGACAGAGGAGGGAGCCTACTTGTCCAGCGGGAGGCTGTGTGTGTTGCGGGGGGTGGTACCAAGGAAGACAGCAGTGAGAATGGGGCCAGGGCAGCTCAAAGAGGTGGAGTGGCAACGTGCCTGGCTCTGGGACTGGACTGTGGCTCCAGCGCCAGCTCCACCACCACACTCTGTGACCTCAGATCTTCTCTCTTTTGCCTCAGTTCCCTCCCTTGGAAGATAATAGCACTTACCTGATGGTGTTGCTGCGACAGTTGAATGAATTAATAGATATGTGCTCAGGAGAGTGCCACATTAGTGTCTTACTATGATGATGATGTCAACTTTTACATACCAGGCACTAGACTAAGTTCTTTACGTGATCACTGACATTTGCAGCAACCCCGGGAGGCTGAAATTATTTATCTCCATAGTGCCAAGGGAGAGCCTGAGATTCTGAGAGGTTAAGTAACTTGCCCAAGGTCTCACAGCAAGTACATAGTGGAGCCAGGATTCAGACCCAGGTTGATTGCTGAGGTTAGCTTTGTGGTTCACCTGCACCTGGATCCACAGAACCAAGATCAGGTGTGACTGTGTGTACTGCCATTTCTTTGATTTATACTGCACTGATTTTGCTGACTTAGCAAAACAAACATTTTCTGTTCGAAGCTTTTGTTTCTTTTTCATCAGGCTCCAGAGAGCACTGATCTGGGAGGCAGGGACAGTTGTTTTGTTAAAGCAAAATCCACAAAAATGCTGCTATGAAAGATGTTTGTATATTCCTTTAAGAAGCCTCTACATAAATCTCAGACCAAGCCTGTTTTGAATCTCTAGTCTTTTTCCAAAGAAATTGTTATCACAAGACTAAGACTTTGGAACATTCACTACAGAATACTTTCTTGACAGCCTATTCCTTTACGAAAGCAGAAAGTAGCAATATAAAAGGAATATTACAGCCTTTATTTTCGTTTGTTTATTGGTGATTAGCTCTGACAGCATCTCCCCCCTGCACAAAGATGGCTTGAGGAAAATTGGCTGGTTGGGGTTGAAGTGTATGGAAAGAGTCAATAAAGAAGGCAGAGCAGAACCTTAGGCTGTGAGGGGCAGCACTGGCCCTTTGGCAGAGCCTCTGGCTCTGCTGGGGCTTGCAGAAGTGGCCAAGGGGTTGCCCTGGCAGGAAAGAAAGGCTCCATATCACTCTTCACACCTCTTGTCCTGAGACCCTCAGCTCCCAGCCTGCCCCTGCCTAACACAAGCAGCCCTGGGAACAACCCTCCCCTCCTCCCTTCTCCCCTTGGTTTTTCCTTCTGTCACTTGTCATTCTCTCAGTCATGATGCCAGCTGCTGGAGATACTTGGGGGTCTTCACAGTCCTGTGGGGAGACAATAAATAGATGACCACAATAGTGTGTTGACTGTGGTGATGAAGAGGGAGAGGTGACCATACAAGAAAGGTCTTTCCAGAGAAGAGAGGTTGAGGCTGAGCTGGTGAAGTTACAGGCCTGCCAGCGCCTGGTATAAGATGGGGAGTGATGGGAGATGAGGCCTAAATGGTACCTAGGGGCTGGATGATGAGGAATCTTAAACCCTGCAGGCCTCAGGTGGCTGAGAAAGTATGTGAGGCCAGGGAGCAATAGGACAGGGTGTCCTTCAGTGGCTATTCTACCACAGTGTGGAGGAGGATGGGCTTGCAGACTGGGCCTCTTTGGAGACCATTGTGGCAGTCCCAGTGGGAAAGGACAGAGGAGCCTTCTCCAAGTGCCCTTTTACTTCAAACCGAGCAGAAAGGACTGAGAGAATGGCAGAAGCTTGGAGTGTAATCAGAGAGTTGGTGTTGCTAATCTCCTGGGCTGGCTTGCTAGGGTGTGGGTCTTTCAACTGGGTCCCACACCTTGGCAGTCGTGGTGAACTGCTAGTTGGCTACACCCTCTGCCCTGCCCTATCCAGCCCCTCTCACAGACTGGCTATGGCACCGGCTTCTCTCTCCTAGCTCCTGAAGTCCCAGATTTCCATCCCGACGAGAGACCCTTCAGGACCATTCCTCATGTCTGTGGACCACTGTTTCTCCATCAAAGGCCAAGGCACTGTGATGACAGGGACCATCCTCTCAGGCTCCATCAGCCTCGGTGACAGTGTGGAGATTCCTGCTCTCAAGGTCAGTCTTACCTTGTCTTTCCTTTTGGCATTCCTCTCTATAGCAGCAATGTGGAGAGGTGGTCCCTTTGCCTCTTCAGCTGCTGGGCCTGTTGGGCATGCCCCAAGTTACTCCTGCTGTCTAGGGCTGGCCAGCAGGCTCTGCTGCCTGCTTCGCTCCATCTTCTCCCCTTACACTTCTGTCTTCTGGCTTCCCTGCCCTGCCTGGCTCCACATTTTTCTTAATTGGGATTCTAGAATGACTGCTCTCCCTACTTCCTATAACAACACTTATTTCTTTGGGGCCTAAAAGGTGCCACAATGAGGCGTTCCCAAGTAAGTGATCTTTATAGACAAAGCAACTGAGACTCCAGAAGGTGAAGGTGGGCTTGAGGCCACATTGTCAGCAAGCGAGGGTGCTGGAGTGGAAACCCTCCCTTTCTACATGCCCTCTGTGGATCAGGGTGGCAAGTACATTTGGAGTTATTTCTGGATACCTTTTTCTTAACTACAAAAATTTCAAATTAAACCCAATTTGAATTTTGTGGTACTCAGAGTCATACAATATGGAAGAAATCCAGATCAGGTTCATGCTCCTAACGACTATTGGTAGATTCTATGTTATCCTTCTGAAGGCTTGGGAGAAGGATGGACTGTTGGGGTCTCCCCACTGCCTCACCTTCTGGTACCATGGCCTGGCTTTGTTTTAAAAGGTGCCTAGTGGCCTTGGTATTTCCCTTATTTAGAGGGCTTTTCTTACAGCTTTGCATTCCTGAACAGAAAAAACTTAGTCTCACCAACTGCCCTGTTCCTTCAGCAGGTGGGGAATAGGGCTAGTTAGAACTAGCGTAAGACCTTGCCAGGAATGCCAGGGTCCAGGGCAGTTCTCTGATTCTCAAAGGAACCTAGCATGCAGGGAGGTGGAGACACTCACTCAGCCCTGTGGACCAAGCCAGCAACAACCTTGTAGACAAGGCTGCTGCTGGGTGTACTCACAGCCTTGGGGGAATAAGTTCAATTAGCGTGCTAATTGGGATGGCTACCTGGAGTGCTGTGACAAGGCATTTTGAGGTTGTCTGACTCACTTAAGTATATTAGTTGAGGTTCTCTGGAGAAACAGAACCAACACAAGGTACAGATATCTAGATATCCCTATTACATAGGTATAGATACCTAGATCTCTGTATCTCCTGTTGCTACTGTTTTTCTGGAGAACACGATTATACCTGGATATATAGATATGTATAGAGAGGGAGATGTATTTTAAGGAATTGACTCACATGTTTGTAAAGCCTGATGAGTTCACAATCTTCAGGGCAGGCCTGCAGGATAGACCTAAGAAAGAATTGCAGCTTGAAGACCATTTGCTGGGAGAATGCCCTCTTTGGAGAGGTTAATCCTTTTTCTCTTAAGACCTGCAACTGATTAGATGAGGCCCACCCACATTATGGGGGCAGGCCATCTGCTTACTCATAGTTCACCAGTTTAAATTAGTCTCATGAGAACACCTTCACAGAAACACCTAGAACACAGAGTATGGGCATAGGGAACTGGGGCCCAGTCAAGTTGACACATAAAATGAACCATGTCACTGGGTGAGAAGACCAGGAGCACCTGCCCTGAGTGAGAGAGGGGGAAGGGGGCCCTGCTGATACCCCTGCCTTATGTGTGCTATTCCTGGTCTAGAGCACCATAGCTGAATGTAGGGAAGGGGCATTTCATGGGGGACAGAAATGAACAGGACTTCCCCAGGTAAAGGCAATTTCAGGTTTTAACTTCCCCACTCCCAAATCATTTTGTAGTGGTGTGACTTTTGCTTCCTCTTGCGGGGGCCAGGGGATTTAGAGAAGAAACTCCTGACTAGAGAGGACTAATCAACAGAAAAGACTCTCAGCTCTAGTCAGAGTCCAGGGCTCCTTACATATGGCAGGAGGAGTTAGATGGCAAAGCCCGGCTCTTCCCTGTGTGTTGGGACATTCTCTGGACACTGTGGGAGATAATACCCTCCTTTACCCACTGTTGTAGCTTCCTCTGAAGACCATTAGTCCCAGAAAAGACTGCTTGAATAAAATCCACTTTAAACCAGGGACTAAAAAACAATAAAGCACAAAATTATGAAAATAAACTAAGCTTATAATTAACAAAATTAAGATTACATATGTGACTGTAAATTCTTAGCTATAACCAAAAATGAAACAGTACTAAATTTCTTTCCAGTCTGCGCTAAGGCAGCCCTCTGGGGGTTACCCTGACCTAGCCTCTCTTCCATTCTGGGAGAAGACACGTTTGCAGCTTGGGAGAGGAACCAGGAGTGTGAAAGAGCTGTCCAAAGAGGGCTTTGTGGAGGGGTAGACTTTGAATTGGGGATATCTGAGGTTCTAAAGGGAGGAAAAGGTTTTTGATAATAGGGTCAGTGACTGCAATATTAGGACCATGGGCATGGAGGAGGGCTTAGGCAGAGATAGCCAGCTATGGGAAGCAGGCAGGGGTGTTTGAAAGACAACATGTTCAGAGGGCTTTGGTCATTCTGTTCATCCTTATAAAGCTGGCATTTTCTTCTCAGCATGCCAGGTACTGACCTGTGGCACATGGCAGGTGCTTGGCAGATATAAAGTTAATTCTCCTCTTGCTTTTGTGCACCTGTTTCCCCCCCAGCCTATTTTCAACCTATTGGTGTCTACTACTGCCTGATTATCTAATTTACCTGTCAGAAAAAGCAGAACCTGTGAGTATTGTACTTGGGTATTTGGCTGAGGTGATATCCAAGCAAAGTGTGGAAGATGCCTCCTCGTTTCTCGTTTGCTGCTTATAGGAAAATGTGAAGGGAAATTAATGAATTGAGGAAGGAACTGTTAGCAAAAAGGAATTAGTACTTGATGATTTGGGAGGTTCTCAGCCTATCTAGATTGCGAAGGATGTTAAAGTGAGAACATTCACTGTTGAGAAAGCATGCTGTGGAGAGAATGCCACTGGTGAGGCTGGAAAACCTTTTGTTGAAGAGATTAAGCATGTGACGCATGGATATAATCAAGCATCCTAGCAGAAGCCAGGAATAAAGATGGACTTTCCTAGGAAGGATATATAGAGAGCCTCTTGTTTAATGGCATGGATCCCCTTGATGTATATGAGAGACCTTCAAGATTTTCGAGAATGCTATACCAGCAGAATGCTGGACTGAAAGAGACAACACTTGACAAAAAGAAAAAAAGCTGTCAGACTTCTGGGACTGATAGAACTACTCAGCTACAAACGTATGCCATCCTTCAACAAAAAAGGAAGAATGACTGAGGGCAGAGCTGTGGACACCAAACAGGAGCTAGAGACGCTAGCACAGAGGCAGGGCCCACAGAGCCTCTGTGGACCCCAAGGTCAGAGGATCCAGCCATAGAAGACTGGTCTCAGGTATTGAAACCTAATGGAATTTGCCACCAGTGATCTCTATATTCCTTCTAGTTTCTCCCTTTTGGGATGTTGGAGGTAGATAGCTTGTTTTCTGTGTCCACAGATGAGAGGCATTTTGCCCTAAGGTAGGTCATACCTGGAGTCTCATTCATACCTGGTTAGATAGGTGACTTACATGATGAGATCAGAGACTTGAGCTGATGATACTTAGATGAGATTTTGAACTGAGAGTTAGTGATTTAATGTGCTGAGATTTGGGGGGATGTTGGGAAGGGATGAGTATATATATATATATATATATATATATATATTTTTTTTTTTTAGTTGGAGTCTCACTCTGTCACCCAGACTGGAGTGCAGTGGCCGCTCCCGGCCACCGCAGCCTCGACCTGCTGGGCTCCGGCGATCCTTCCGCCTCAGCCTTTCAGGTAGCTGGAACTACAGGCGCGCGCTACCACGCCGCTCATTTTTTGATTTATTGTAGAGATGAGGTCTTGCCAAGTTGCCCAGGCAGGTCTCGAACCCGCAGGCTCAGGCAATCCACTCACCTCAGCCTCCCAAGGTGCGGGATTACAGGCTGAGCCACCGAGCCTGGCTTGGGGTGAGTGTATTTTGCATTTGGGATAGCTACGAAATTTTGGGGACTAGAGGATAGGACTGTAGTGGCTTGAATTGTGGCCCTCCCAAAGTATGTTCATCCAGAACGTCAGAATATGACCTTTTTAGAATTAGGTTTTCTGCAGATATAGCTAAGATAAGGATGTCAAGATGAGATCATCCTGGGTTAGGGTGGTGTCTAGATCCAATGACCAGTGTTCTATAAGAGACCAAAAAGGAGAAGACAGAGATTTACAGAGAGAAGTCCATATAAAGACCAAGGCAGAGATTGGAGTTGTGTAGCCCCAAGCCAAGGAATGCCAGTGGTTGACAGTAGCCTCCACAAGCTAGGAGACAGGCATGGGGCTAATTCTCTCTCAGAGCCTCCAAAGGGAACCAACCCTGCTGACACATTGATTGGGACTTCTGGCTCCCAGAACTATGAGAGAAGAAATTTTTTGTTGTTTTAAGATAACAAGTTTGTGATAATTTGTCACAGCAGCCCTAGGAAATGATTATGAATTTTGGTTGTAAAGGACTGAAGTCAGGAAAAGCCTTAAGTCCTTTATAATCTTGGGCAAGGCCCTTGACTTCTCTGAGCTTTGGCTTTCTTTTTTTTTTTTTTTTTGGAGTT
This sequence comes from Tarsius wallacei, assembly GCA_963574415.1. Lineage (NCBI taxonomy): Eukaryota > Metazoa > Chordata > Mammalia > Primates > Tarsiidae > Tarsius > Tarsius wallacei. Next base: position 48,394 of record CAUYQG010188105.1, read on the forward strand.
GGAGTTGGAGTCTCACTCTGTTGCCCAGGTTGGAGTGCCGTGACATACTCATGGCCACCGCAGCCTCGACCTGCTGGGCTCCGGCAATCCTTCCACCTCAGCCTTCCAAGTAGCTGGAACTATAGGTGTGCGCTACCCACGCTAGGCTAATTTTTGATTTATTGTAGAGACGAGGTCTCGCCAAGTTGCCAAGGCTGGTCTCAGACCCATGGGCTCAGACAATCCACTCACCTAGGTCTCCCAAAGTGCCGACTGGGATTACAGGCTGAGCCACCAAGCCTGGCCAAACTTGGCTTTCTTGCTGGGAATTGCCACCCCCACCTCATTATCTTGGGTTGCCATGAGTTAGATAGGTGTCAAACTGTTGCATACTGATGGCAAGCTCTGCTCATTCCTTTCTTTCCTGTAATTCCCACCTGACAAGTGGGACCTGGGCTCAGGCATTAAGTAACTAAACAGCAGAGCCAGGACTTGAAGTCATTCATCAGCTCCAAAGACCAGCCTCTGGCCCAGGACCTTGCTGCCTCTGGAGACCCTGGAGGAGACCCTTGGGCTGGTAGTGTTTCCTCTCCTTCATGGGTGGACCTGCAGACTCCAGAGCAGCTTGGTGGGCATGCTGGTGTGCTCTGCTGAGGCCTTTCCTGGGCTACAGTGTGTATGAAAGCCCATTTCAGAAGAGCCTGAGGTTCAGGACTCTTGACCTCCTTTCACCCCTCCCCTCCCACAGACATGATTGGTGGCCAGTGCCTATCGGGCACTGGGACATTGCAGGCCATGGCCCTCTTCCCAAACACAGTGACATCCCTGTCAGATTTCACTAATAGACTTGGACATATCTGACCGCTTGAACTCCCTTGGAGTCAGGGCACAGCCATTCCAAATAAACAGTCACATTCCCCTCCCGGCCTGGGCTGGCCTGCAGAGTCTGCCATAACCTGGCCCCTGTTTCTGCTGCCCATGTCCTTTCCCATCTGGGGCCAATTAGCTGAACAAGGAAATGTTGGGGAACAGGGAGTGAAGGAGAAGAAAAATCCCAGTTAGACCCCTGAATGGTTTAAACGCCATATATCCTGTGATTCACCAGGGTTCTACTCAGGCTTTTTGGCTCTCTTGATTCTCAGCCTGGGAAGTCCCTCTAATAAGATTTGATCTTGAGATTTCAGGCTAGTGATATTTTTGGTGGTGACTGGCTGTCAGGATTGTACCACCAGAAACGGTCAGAGCCACAGACCATGGAGAAAGTACAAGAGTACTAGGAGTACAAGAGGGACTGAAGTTTGGCACTGGCCAGCTCTGTAGCCATAAGCAAGTCACTCAGTCTCTCCTTGTTTCACTAATTCATCCCAAACTTGGGACGACCCCTATGTGCTTGGTTCTGTGTAGGACCTCTGGATGATGGGCAGAGTGGTGTGGTGTGGACTAGGGATAATGTGTGTAAAGCTCCCGGCACCCAGGAGACATGCAATAATTTTTGACTGATACTCTTGTCATCCTTGTGATTGCCATTCATTATTATTTTCATGTGGAATTTTTGTTGTGGGTTCCAGAAGTAGTAAGTAGCAGGGAACTTTCCTGGTTGTAAGGAAACAATTCTTTTCAGGACTACTGAGTGAGTTATTGAAATGGAAATATGGTCCACTATTAATCTAGTGTTTGGATAATGATGACAAACATTATTAGATATATTTGGGACACCTGTTTAGTTGATAAAACTTTCAGGGAAAAGTTCAGATTTTGATAGCATGTTCCTCAAATCAAGTCTGTATTGATTTGTTTTCTTCTTTATTGAAAACCTCAGGAAAGAAAAAGGAAATCTTAAATACTACGAGGTGTCGTTACTTTTACCTTTGCCTCTGCTCTTTGAAGCTAGTCATAAGGGTGAGATAAGACTGTGACATCTGGAAAGAATCCATTTTCTTGTCCAAACAAGCCTGCAGCCACAACCCTTCCAGATCTACCCTTCCCCCATCTCTAGCAACACTGCTGTAGCTTGGCATTATTTCTCTCCTTGGAGCCTTTGCTGACCCCTACCTAGAGTGTACTTTCTTTCATCGTGTGTTCCTTTGTACCTTCTGACACAGCTCAGGTCCTTTTGGATAGAATTGCTTGTTTGCTCCTTCCCATGCATGCTTTAGTTGGCACTTTACATACTACCTGCTGCTGCAGTTGTCTTTGTGCTTGTATCTCATATGGGCACCAAGCAATCTCCCAAGGAGCAGAGGCCAGATGTCTTCCATCTCTTGTGTTCTCAGCACGCATCCTAGGGCTTGGCCCAGGTTAGGCCCCCAAACTATTTGATGAATGGAATAGTAGAGAAAAAAAACAACGAAGCAAGTAAACAACTTGCTATTTAGTAAGGTTTTGATTGGAAATGGATAATGAGTGAGCTTAGAGGGCTATGTTTGGAGATACTGCCACTTGAGGCCCATTTGCAGAAACCAAGAGCTGGACAGCTAGCTGCTCCCTACTGGGGCTTCAAGGCTGTGTCCTGATGGTCCATCAGTGAGCCAGCAGTGGAAATGTTCCCTGCGTCTCTGTGCCGGCTGCATTTGGAAGCAGTGATTGTAAATCAGGTACCCAAGGCTGCAGAGCTGACTTCCTGACACCTGTGGAAATCGGCGCTTAAGGCTGAGCTCCCTCTGCTTTTTTTTTTTTTTTTTTTTTTTTAGAGTGATCCTCATCCTTAACTATCTTCTGTTCCAGAAGATGCATAAAAGAAGGTGGGTTTCTGTGCATTTGAAGTTTCATGGTTGTCTGGCTCTTACCAGTGGAAGCTTGTGGGAGTCTGTTCTGTGTGCCCACATGTGACTGCACCAGATACACAAGGCTGGGGCTCCTCCCGAGCTGGATGAAACAGGAGGGGCAGGAGAAAAGGCAGGGGAGGAAACCAGGACAGATTTGGGAAAGCTATGCTATGGTCCTTTGAGCATACAGCCCTTCCTTGGTGGTTGGCTTCAGAGGGGCCTTGCAGATCAGGCACTTCCTTTCCAGCCACATGACCACTAGGGGTTCAAGCTTCCTGGGTTCCCCAGGACTGCTTCCACAGCACCTACCTCCCCAGCACCTACCTTTCTCTTCTACCTCCCTGGTCTGCCTCTCAAGTCCAGCCCAGTCCTGCTGACAGAACGGTCTTATTGCTGATCTAGTCATCTGTCTGTAGACCCTCATCCCCTCCAGAATAAAATCTGAAGCGCATGGCACAGAAGGCAAATCATGAACTCTTCATTGTTACCTCTCCAGCCTCAATGTCTTATCCCAGAGCCTTACAAGATCTCCCACTACTCTCAGTATATCAGGCAGGACTCTGCTGCGAGTGACAAAAACCCAATTCAAATTGGCTTAAGCAGGATAGGAAACACAAAGGTTCAGGCTTGGAGATGTCTGGGTATCATTGGGACTGGTGCCTCTTTCTAGATCTGTTTCTGCCTTGTGTGTGGGCTGCACTCTCTCAGGTGGCACTTTCCTTGGTGTAATTCTTGCAACTCTGGCTTCCTGTTTTCTCCTTCAAATCTGAAACATGCTTCAAGTGGCTAACTCTGGAACATCACTCTATCTAGAGGATCGCACCTATAAATGGGAATACCTCTCCCCTGATACTCACTTGTTATTTGATTCTGGCCAATGATATGTGAAGGGAAGTCTCCTAGGGGGTTGGGAAAAGGTTTTTCTGTTTCTAAGAACTCAACCCAGGAAAAGACAGCTGGACATTGAGGGAAGAAGGATGTGATGCCTGGACCTGAGGTGGCTAGGTGGCCATCTTATTTCCAGCCCAGGGCAGGTGAGAAGAGAGAAGGCTCAGAGGCAGAGTGTATGCCTGAGGGCTTCTGCTGGGTCTTTGTGTTTTGTGAGCGACTGTTTCCATACCATTTCAGCCAGGGTGATCTGTTACTTGTAGACCAAAGCATCATAAATGAAGAAGTGAACAGAGAGCTGTCTCTTTCCCAGTTGTTATGAACACAATTAAGGAATGGGCTTTCCTGGGTGGACTGGACCAGTAGCTTATCCCTGTGGCCAGGACAAGTACGATACTCCGGGCAGGCTGGGTTACAGGTCCCCCCTGGAGCTGGAGGGGGACAGGGTAGGAGGGATGATTCCCTGAAAAAATTGGGGTACTATCACTAGAAAGTGCAGAATAGATGTTGGGCAGGCAAAAATGAGAGGTGTCCACTGGCTTGGTGTTCCCACATATCCGTGCCTTCATAGCTCAGCTGCTGGACACAGATGAACTGTGTTTGAGTCCTTCCCTGTCACTTACTAAGACAATTACTTCACTCACGCAGCCTTAATTTCCTCTGGAGGTAGTCAGGAGAATTTGACAAGAGCCACATAATATGCTTGTAGTGCTTGTAGTAGAGCCTATATATAGGCCTCACTGTCTTTGTCATTACCTCTAAAAGCAGTTCCAGTGACTTCACATCTAAGGATCACCTACAACTCTGCATCTTGTCTTTTCTTTATTTAATGTGCCTTTTTACTTGACCTATGGAGTGCTGAGACTCAGGGTGGGGTGGTCTGAGCTTTACATGCCTGCATAACCCTGGGAAGACCAAGGGTATGTGAGACCCATGCCTCTGTCTTGCCTTTCCTCTGGTTTGAGGATTTGAATCACATCTGCAGCCAAGTTGTAATATCCTTTTGTCTCCTTAGGCACGGCTAAGGAAGGATAGTTGACAGAAGAGGACAGGAGATTGCTCTCCCAGGAAACAGAGGACTCAGAAAGGCATCTCTGTAGGTGCTGTTGCCAGAGATCTGTGTTCAACATCCTAAAGATTAGCAGGTTGCAGGATGCTGCCTCTGCTCAGGCCTTTTTCCTGTAGCGTTCCTCAAACTTGTTCTCACCCCTCGACCCCAAATGAATGTCATGCCTTTTCCCATCAGGTCCCTGAGAATCTGCTGCAGCTTAGTGTATTGGTACCACCTTGTACTTCCAGAAGACTTATTTCCCTTTAGTCCTTTTGTGTGTGGGTCTCCCTTTATTCCTGAGAATGGTTGTTCATGCTGGTGTGTGCATCCACTGCTGATGCCCACTGCACACGTTGGGCTCATGGATAAATAAAGGAGGCTGCCACGTACAGCTTAATTGGGGTCTAGTATCCTCTGAGTTTAGCACTTAGTGGTTTTTAGGGGTGGTGAATTCTGAAGTGGAGCTGGTGATCTCATGGCCTGCGGAGAGAGCCCCAGAGTGGACAGCAGCTGAGGCTGTTTACTTGCTGTAGATAGGTTCTTCCCTGAGATCCTTGCGTGTGTTCATTCTAGGCTTTCAGCAAAGTTCTGAGGTAGATGCTCTTATCCCATTTTATAGGGGATGAAACAGACATACAGGGACATTCATTTTTTTCTCCAAGCTGATCAGTGGAGGACCCTGGATTCAAACTCTGACACCCATAGTTTAAGGTATGTGCTCTTGACCCTGCCCCAGCGCTCTGGTTGGATGTGAGGAAGCCACAGAGCCCCCAAGGACCTGTCCCTCTCACATAAAATGAAGCAGCTGTGGAGATGATCCAGAGCCCCTTAGATGTGAAGTCACTGGAACTGCTTTTAGAGGTGTTTTATTCTGCCTTATTATCCTTCTTCATGACTTCCAGCAGTCTCACTTAAGAGGCCGGCCGGAAGTCCTGGGGTCACCCTGTGGTAAGCACTGCCAGCTTCTTGTGCTAAGAGGGCCTGGACCTATGACAGTGGGTCTGTCTCTGCTCCTGAGAGGTCTCAGCATTTCACACAGTCCTCTGTAAAGATGACACTGGGTGGCCCCGGCGAGGTTGAAGCAGGGATGAAAAGGTACCTGTAATCCAAGTGGTGACTTTTTAAGGAAGAGGATGGCCAGGAGGGGTGCCACTGAGGTAGCCCCCTTTTTAGAACTGCCAGTTCAGTCTTAGCATGCTCAGAGTATGTTTCAAGCCTTCTGCCTAATCCTGTGTGGGCATCTAGAGTCACGCTTGGGCCCAGGCTGACCTGCAGCCCTCTCAACCCTATTATGGGACTCTACTGCTTGAGACCACACATAGAGCTCTGCCCCAGTCTAACCAGATTCTTTCCCTGTAGGCTGGACAGTGCACTCTCCCCCTGCAGCTTACCTGCTGTTAGACTGGATGAATGTCTTAGGATCCGACCTCTCCCCTGCCTACCCCAATGCCTGAGCATAGGCATCACACTGCCAAAGTGTACCCTGCCCTTTCCAGCTAAGGAGCAATGTCACGGGGAGGGGAAGAGCAGGGCTTCAAGAGCCATTCGGCTTTGGTTTGCACCCCATGTACTGGCTTCGTGACTGTAAACAAGTTATCTACCTTTCTGTGCATCAGCTTCTTCATCTGTGAAGTGGGGAGGACAATGTTGCCTTCCTCTGATTATGGATGAGTGTGAGGGATGCGCTGACATCTGCATCTAAGTAGAGTATGTGCTGCCCTTGTTACCACAGGAAGCCTTATTCTCCTCCTGGTCCCACCTGCACCCTCCACATGCTGCCCTGGCTATCAGGCAGCACCTGGTGGTTGCCGGGTGAGCAGACATGGAGGTGGTAAATGAGGGAGAGTTGGGGAGTGTGCGACCAGCCTTCAGACCTCTTCTGTGGAAGTCAAATGTTGAGGGAGCCCAGGGCAGTGTGGGCCTGGCCTCAGGAGACTGCCAGAGCGGCCATAGCACCCTGTGAGTTGTGACAAAACCTCTCTAACTTATACATTCTTTGGAGTGGAATTAAATCAGTTTTCTTGTTTCTAGGAAAAGATAGTGATTTAACTAAAAATAGCATTTATGGAGTGCTTGGTATGACCTGTTTACTGTGCCCTGTGGGAGCACAGGGTCTCGAGGCCTGTAAATGCCCAGCTGTGTGACTGCAGGCAAGTCATGCTCCTCCATACGGCCAGGCCATCTTCATAAGTAAGAACTGTCTTCAGGGGCCTTCTGGCTTTTTGCTTTCATAATCTTGTTTACTTTCTGTGGTCAGGGAAGCTTTGAGGAGAAACTGACTCAGGCCCATGGAGTTGTCAGATGCTGAAGCAGGGGTGTGGGGGTGAGATGCATGAGGACTTACCAAAACTTTGTTCCTGTAGCCCTCTGGGGGTGCAGACATTTTCTCCTTTTAGCTGTGAGCTATGGTCCCTTTGGAATACGACATGTATGCCATTGAGGAGTCTGGCAGTGATCTGAGGACTAGCAGGACATAAAGCACAGAAGCCCAAAGTGGGATCCTCTGTCAGGAAGTGGGTGCCTAGCCAGAGTCAGAGCACCAGCTGGGAGTTGCCTTGGTACAGAGAATGCTTGGTAAGCAGGCAGTTGACAGTGCAAGTCTGTGACAGTGCAAGCGTGAGTGCTACTTGATCCACAGAGGACCAAGTCTTTGACCTTTGAGTCTGTCTAAAGACCACTGCCTTCTTTTTGTGTTGGAAGCAAGTTCAGATGCAAGTGAAAATATGGCCATGTGGGGCTGTGTAGCCACCTGGGTTGCACACCCAGGAAGCCAGCCCTGCCATCAACTTTTCCAGACTTTGTTGATGCATCTCATGTTAGGGTTTGGGGCCACTGAAAGGAATCGGAGCCCAGGCTGGTCCTTGGGGAGCCTGCAGCATGGTGGGATGGTCAGACAGGCAACTGTCCCTTTGTGTGGGGAAGGTGCTGGGTGAGAATGGTCTCCAGAACATGGTAGGAGCACCTGGAGAGCTTCCAACCCTGCTTCTCAGACCAGGTATAGTGAAGCTGAGTCTCAAAGATGGCAGAGGGTTTTGCCCAGGTATTCCAAGCAGAAGGAATCGCATGTGCTAAAGCCCAGGGATGAGAGAATGCCTGGTATATCTGAAGGGATGTTCCATGTGGTGAAATCTGGGAAGTAGGGTGGTCAGTAAGTGGTTTTGGTGATCTTCAAAAGGGCAGTAGGGAAGATGTTTGGTTGGCCAAGTCTAGAAGAAGTTCCAGCTGGAGTCACATCCGGTAGGGGTAAGAGAGCCCTTCTAGGAGTTGTATGGGGTCCCAGGGCTCCCGGAAACCACTACTCTCTACTTTGCTCCCTTTTGGCCAGTCAGTCTGTGGGTCCCAATGCCCTGCTCTCTGTTGTTCCAGCTTTTCCCCAAGTCCCTTCCATGCCCTCTTGGGCTCAGTCTCCATGATCAGCCTCCTACCCGTAGCCCAGTGTAGGAATAAGTTCCACAAGCAGCCTCCTTCCTTTGACAGTGAAATTCAGACCCTAGCAGGGATGTGAGAGTGAGTTGACTGGAATACTTGTTAAAAATTATTGGTCCCTCCCAAAGTCCCTGAATTTCAGTCAGTAGAAGCAAGGGAATTAAATGTTTGTAACAATCAGATCATCCAAAGGGATTCTCTTCTTCAGGCAATTTGGGGAAACCCTGGACTCTGGAGTTAAGACAGACCTGGCTCACGTCCCTGATTTGCCACTTGCTATGCACCCTTGGTGGTATGACCTCTCTGAGCCTCAGCTTCCCCATTTGCAAAACGAGGAAATGTTGATAACAGTGACTGCTTTGCAGGGTTATCTGTGGGAAGTAAAAGGAAATACTGATTTTACATAAAGTGTCCAGCATATTCAGACAGCACATACTATTAGGCACCTACTATGTTCCACGTGCTAGGCCAGGTAATAGAGGTAGAGGATGAATAAGGCAGGTCCCATTTCTGTTCTCACAGAATTTACCTTTTAACATAGGATTATGAGTAAATAAGTACTTCATTTACCTGATGATGTGGCAACTGAGAAAAGAGGTCTGTAGGTCAGGAGAGCTCTCTTGGAGGAGTTGATACTGGAAATCTTGAATGACAAAAGGGGTGCAGCCATCAGAGGCCTAGGGGAAGTATGTGAAGGTGCTGGGAACCACAGGAGATCGGGGAGACAGGCAGGAGGCCAGCAGGGCTGGACCCAAGCCCAGAGTCTAGGCTTGATTGCATACAGCAGGTGCTCAGGAGCCTTGTGTCCCTTCCTCCTCCCTAAGGAAGCAGTGCCCAGCTGGCCAGAGCTGCTCTCTCTCGGCCCCTCCCCGCCCTCTGACCTGGCACCTCAGTGGGAGCAGGCCATACTTGCAGCCTGTGCAGAGCCCCCTTCCTGCTCTGGCATTGCTCTGGGTCTCTTGCTGGGACCTTTTTTGTTTTTGTTTTTATAAGAAAGTTGAGTGTTTCCTGAGTCTGCGTAAAGCCTATGTACCACTTAAACTGAATATTTATAATTCTTTCTTTCAAGAAATAAAACAATAATAAAAATACCATAAACCTTTCTTTAATTATTCACAGGCTTCAACTGGTAATACTCACACGGGGAAAGGGCAAGTGAGATGCCTTATTAAAATAAAGCCACTTGCTTGCTTTTGTTTGAAGTTTTGCTAAAATGCTTCATTATAACATGTTCTTGTTTATAAATAAATTCCAGCCATTCAACATTTTGGTTCTTTAAAAATCTTTTCAAAAGTATTTAAATGAGATGGTTCTGGGCAAGAGTAATTCAGATGTGAGCCAGCCTTCGTGGGGTGCTGAGCTGTCTGTAAGTGCACAGCTGTGGCTTCCCTGCTCCCCCTTAGGCAGCACCGCCACCTCCTAGGCTTGCTGTAAGTAACCGTGTTTGTGAAGACATCAACCATGGGTGTGTAGATTAGGATGAATCCCTGACTCGTGTGCTTGCATCTGCCTGCCTGCTGACTTCACTGCCTGGCATCCTGCTTCTCTGCACACAAGCGCATGTACACATATGGCCTGAGGAGCAGCCTTTTGGGGACAGGGTCAAGCTCTGAGGGCAGAAAGCAAGAAAGCCAACCTAGACTGAGGTCAGGGTAGGCTTCTTGGGTCTCAAGGAGGAAGAGAACTTACTAGAAGATGAGCAAGGTGTGAGATAGGGAGTGTTCCAGGCAGATGCAAAGTCTGAAGCTTACCTGCAAGGAAGGCATTTGGACTGGAGCCCAGAGAACTAGGGTGAGAGGTGCTGTAGAGTAGGTGGAATCAGAAGACACAGGGCCTACTGGGTCGGTTAAAGTTCAGTGTATTTTCATAATGCAGGTGACTTTCAAGGGTTGGTTAGAGTGGTGTACATGATGTGTGTGCATAGCATTTGTGTATTTGAGGAAGAGATAGATGGTGTGGAGAATGGATTTGAGGGAAGCGAGGACCATTCTGGGGACTAGTGGGGGAGGCGGTAGAACAGACAGATTGAGGTGGTTGGGAGCAAGTTGGTGGCAGTCCAGTGGGCCTTGAGGATATTTAGGAGGTGGAATTAGCAAGGCTTGGTGATGGACTAGATATAACACAGTGAAGGGGAGAGGCATGTTACAGATAGCCCCTAGATCTCTGGCTTGAGTGACAGGCCAGGTGGAGAAGCTGTTACTGAGAGAGGGAACCCAGAAAGATCTGGAGGTAAGGGTGGATGCAGAGCCAGAAGTGAGGCTTGGTAGTTGGAGGTGTTTGGGGGCATCCACTTGGAGAGGTCTAGTAGACAAGTTGACATAAGGATCTGAAGTTCAGAAAAGTTTGGGATAGGACATAAGTTTGTGAGCTCTTGGTGAATCCAACCTTTGCAGTTGGGGCCTCTGGCTAGAAAAGATAAGTTAAAAAAAAAAAACAAGCTTCAAGCTGGGTGCGGTGGCTCACACCTATAATCATAGCACTTTGGAAGCTGAGGTGGAAGGATTGCTTGAGCCCAGGAGTTCAAGACCAGTCTAGGCATCATAGCAAGACCGTGTGTCTATAAAAACTTAGCTGAGTGTGGTGGTGTGAGCCTATAGGCCCAGCTACTCAGGAGGCTGAGGCAGTAGGATTGCCTGAGCCCAGGAGATCGAGGCTATAGTGGTCTGTGATTTTGCCACTGCACTTCAGCCTGGGTGACAGAGTGAGATCTTGACTAAAAAAAAAAAAAACTTTGGCTGTTTCATCTAAGGTTGTATTTGTGGTGCTTAAAGGGTCCCAACTGTCTTCTTGTTCTTGGCTTTGGTGTCTTCTTAGTTGTGAAAGGTAAGGGTCTCAGTAGCTCTGGCTTTGGCATTTTAGGATGCAGGGGAGGGTATTTCTTGGGACACGCTAGGAAAAGCTGTCCTGGCCTGCATGGTGCCAGTGTCAGTCTGCAAAGCCTCTGGGTAGCAGAAAGGGCAGCCCCCTATTCCCCCGCCCCCAGCCTTCACTGCTGCTGCAGCAGCAGCAGTGAAACAAACCGGGGTGACTGGGCGGAAGGTCAGGAGTTTAAGAGCTTGTTTGATTCAAGACTGGGGTAAGAGACAGGAGGGGAGTGAGCTGGTTTTATATGTGGATCCCGGTATTTTCTTTTGAGTTGGGGCGGAGAGCGGTGGGGCAGGGAGGGAAGGCAGGATGCCAGAGGGAACATTGCCAAGCGGAGCGCTGCTAATGCAAACCATACGGCAGTGGGGCAGCAGCGGCCCATCTCCTGGCCAGGCTTAATACAGTCCTTGCTGTGGGCAGGGATGCAGGCAGGAAGGCAGCCTGGGCTGTGTGACCGCTTAACCCTTTGGGTGCTGAGTTGTGAGCATGGCTTCTCCACCTCAGTACATTGGTGTTTCCGGCGAAAATTTTCTGTTCTGGGCACTGTAGGATGGTTTAGCAGTACCCTTGGCCTCTACCCACTGTGTGCCAGTAGCACCCCTTCCCCGGCTGTGATGACCAAAAATGTTTCCCGACATTCTAAATACCTGCTGGGGGGAAATTATCTCTGGTAGAGAACTAGTGGCCTAGAGAAGGCAGCTCCCTTAGCTGCTTGGCCCTGCCTGGGCTCTGAGTGGCCTCTGACTGGCCTTCGTCCTTCAAGGGCCCTTTCCTAGACACATTGCATCCATGTACGGAGCACTGCCCAGGGCTGAGCATGTGGGGAACATTTTCTCATGGGGCAGGCAGTCGGAGGGGAGATGGGACTTGCCCAGGGTTGCATGGCCAATAGGAGCCAGGGCCCAGTTTTAGTGTTGTTCCACACCCTCCTCTCACTCTACTCCCCAGCATAGCCTTCATCAGTTTCTCTGTTGTGTGTTGGGGGGGTGGGGGGTGGGGCAGGGCCATGCAGCCTGCTCCTTACTTGCTTCCCGAGGGAATTAATAACTATGCTTATCTTCTCTGCCTATTCAGAGTGCAGTTGCCCAGGAAACATGCATGGGGGTGTTCACCACAGTGTTGCTTATATTGTGAGTAAATGGAGACATGCTCAGTGTCTAGCAATGGGGGCTGTTTATATAAACTATGCAGTATCGCATACCCATTGAACACAATGATGCAGACCTACATGGAAAGACAACCACTAGAATGGTCTGATTCTTGGGGGCAGAGACTTTTGTCAGTCTTTTTCCAAGGTCCTTAATAAATGTTTTGTGAACAAATATAATGCTAAGTGCAAAAGCAAATCTCAGAACAATATGTATGATTTGGTCGCATTTATATAGGAAAACTGTGTGCATATGTTTGTATACATATGCATCCAAAAAGCTTGGAAAGAGACACAGCAAGCTGTGAACAGTGGCTACATCTTGAGGGAGTGAGGGAAAGTGGAATTTAGGGAGCTGAAGAGAGCTTTCATGTTTTAGTCTATGTAATTGGTTCTCACATCTTTTACAACGAGCTGGTATTCATCTGTTTCTTGTGTGGCATTTATGGAATAAAAAAATATAAAGAACCATAGAAAGAACAACTTTTGTTCTGCCCTTCCCTGTTTCTCTCTGTCACCCAGCTTTGGCCTGAAAAGTGTTCGCTGCTGGAGAGGCCTCTACATGGGAAGCCCAGGGGGCTGGCCTGGCACTGTTCTGCCTACGGCCACCTCCTTTTCAGAAAACTGGAGCAGGCCCCTCTCCCCAGCTGCTGTGTGTAGATGCTGCTGCCAGGCTGTCCGGCCTGCTTGGGCCCTCAGACAGCTCCTTGGCTCTCCTAGGCCTTTGTCCACCACAGAGATACAGACTGACTTGTTTGGTGATCTTTGTTCCCTGCTGTCCCATGGCATATATAAATATTTCTGTTCCTTTTACAGAGGCTTCCATCTTTTCTGACTATACTTTCACTACTGCCTCAGCAGACAGGGTCTCTGCAGGGTGGTGATGGTGATAAGCTTCTGTCTGTCAGAAGCCTGCCCTACCCCCAGCACCATAGAGGGCCTTCTCTCTTGCTTTCCCATGACCCTATTTAATAGGTGAAGGGAAACCAAGGCCCAGAGAAATAAGCCACATATTTTAAATGTGGATTGGCTCCAAAATGTGTGTACCCTCCAGCTCTGTGCCTCTCCTGTGAGTGTGTAATGATTTGTAACATCCCTGGATCCATCCCCAGATTTGGCCCCTTCATGTCCCAGCTTTCTCCAGCTGACCTGATGTCCCACTGGAAATGAGTATGCCCTGCCAGCAGTATTTGGCCTCAGATTCTGTAAACCCTCCAGGGACTTAGCTGATACGGGGTCTTGAGAGAGAAGGGCCAGGTGTGATGTGGTCACCTCCAGCCCACTTCTGGTAAGAGCATGTTCCAGAAACTTTGTGTGCAAAGATAAGCTGTGTGTGTTGGGAATGGGGTGGATGACAACATGAGAAGCGAAGAGACCAGCCTGTTAGAGGTTCAGAACCCCAGGAAGTCAGGCAGTACAGGATCTGGGCCTGGCCTGCCCTGGGAAGTTCCTGGATAATTTCACTATGGAAACTCCATGATGGAGAACAGTATTTGGGTTGTATGTAACTGAATAGACTGGGACGGGCAGGACCTGCGTGCCCTCTCTGTGATCTCCAGAGCCTTGTTAAAGCTGTGTTCTAAGGACAGGTAAGGAACCTCTGAGACAGGCAATCAGGTGTCCTCCTTTGGGCCCCATGCCCAAGCTTTGAACTTTGTGGCTTGCTATGGGATCTGAGATTGGCAGCTTGTACTCTCTCGTCCTTAGCTGTTTTGTAGTTCAGGATGGGTGGGAGACTAGAGCATTCCGTTGAGTTAGTGGTGGCTGTAGCATATGAAGCAGGCAGTTGCAGACCTGACTCTGTCTCGGCCCTGGGGCCTGAGTGGATTTCTAACAGGAAAAGCTGAGGCTACTCAGCATGCCTTGGGAACTTGGCTATCTCACCAAGTGGGAATTCTGAGACTCTCCCATGGGGCCCATGCTTTCCACATGCCTTTGCTGTCACCTGTCCACCAGGTGCCAGAAAGAGAGGCTGTCTGGAGCAAGGGAGCCTGGCCAGGGCCTTCATCCGCTTTTCTTTTTTTTTTTTTGAGTCGGAGTCTCACTCTGTCACCCAGGCTGGAGGGCAGTGGCATGCTTCTGGCCACCGCAGTCTCGACCTGCTGGGCTTAGGTGATCCTTCCACCTCAGCATTCCAAGTAGTTGGAACTACAGGAGCGCACCACCACGCCCAACTAATTTTTTTGATTTATTGTAGAGACAAGGTCCCACCAAGTTGCCCAGGCTGGTCTTGAACCCTTGGGCTCAGGCAGTCCTCTTGCCTCGGCCTCCCAAAGTGCTGGAATTACAGACTGAGCCACCATACCTGGTCGTCCACTTCTACTGTGAGCATAGTGCTGGCCTCCTGGCCCCTGACTCATGGTCTGACCCTGTGACCCACATGAAATGCCTACAGCCGGTGGCGGGAAGCGGGTGGCTCGTCTGTTCTAGGCCAGAGTGCATCAACTCCAACCTCCTTCCTTGCTGCCGGCCTCGGTTCACAGGGAGCCCTTTGAGGGGCTTTTTGATGTGCACCATGGATGTTTGGCTTGACCGAGTTTGTTTGCTTAAGCATTACTCTTGCCAGTGCATTCGGACCTTCTCTTTCTTTTAAAAATATGCTGCTTGCCAAAGGTTATTTTGGATCTGTTTTTGTTTATCAGGTAAAATTGTTCCAGCGCAATTGAAAGCAGACCCACATGTTGACACGCACTGGAGCTGTTTGCCAGGGCACACGTACACATGCACACATGCAAATGCAGAGTATGTGGAGGGAAACTTCCAGAGACCTAGAACATACACAGCTTAGGAATGGGGCCTGGGGAAACCATCCCTTTCACTGAGGACTTGTCACTTGAAGATTTTCATCCTCTAGGTGCTAGCACTGACAGACTTCCAGGTGGGGAGAAACTAGGGACTGTTACCTCTTGGGAGAGGCGATTTGGTGAGTTTGATAGAGCTCTGGTGTTAGGCTGGCTCTGCCACTGGCTGCTCGTGGACCTTCCCTTCTTGACCTGGGCTTCCTTCTCCATTACCAAGCCCGCTCCATTTCACAGGCCTGATGTGAGGACTCGGTGCCAGGTTGTAACTGACCGCCTTTGGGACACCAGCAGGGCTGGCTGGAAGGCAGCCAAGGGTGAGGGAATGGGATGCTGGGCTCCATACAGCTGTACCTCCTTTTAAGTGAGTGGCCTTTTTAGGGGGACACAGTTGAATGCTTCCTGCCAGAAGACCTGCAGTGGATTCCTTCTGAAAACACATCTCTTTCTCCCCATCAGGGCCTGCTGTGTGTAAGCAGGCTGCCCCTTCTGGTGCTGTTATGGTCATTGCTCCCTTGCCTCTTTGGGGCCCCATGATACCTGGAGGCACACAGAGGTACCAGGTGCCTGAGGCTGGTCCTCTTCTGTCCCAGGACAGCCCAGCAAGAAGCTTGAGGGTACTGATTCAGCTTTTGGTCTTAGAGGGGGGCACTGTGTCCCGAGGGGTGGCTATGTTAGCTAATATGTATTTGATTACTAGTGATAGAAACCAACTCAGATGAGCATAAGTATGGAAGGAGAATTTATTTGCTTTCATGACTGAAAATCAGGATACTCCTGGTCCAAGTACAACAGTCTGGGGCTTGGAGGCTGTCAGGATCATCTTCTTCCATGTCTTTGTCTTCTTTATTTTCTGTGGCTCCACCCCCAGGCAGGCCACCTGCTGTGGAGCCCTGGACAGCTCTAAACTGGCCTTCTTTGGATTTCCATTTAATTCCTCCTGCCCAGCAATACTGCACAAGTGCTGGGATTCAGCCTTATGCTGGGGCGTGGTTGGCACAGGTGTGTCTAGCACTGTGTCCTCCCAGGAGTCAGTACCACCATCAGAAGCTTGGCAGGTGACAAGCCTCAGCCCTCCTGGCTCAAAGGCCAGTCTGAACTTTGGCAGAACTGGGTGACATCTGTGATAGAACTAGTGACACATTCTAGTGATGCTGCCATCACCTCTGGCCTGTGAGAGGAGTCCCTATTCCATTTCCAGTCTTAGACCAACAAAGGTGTCCACGTTGAGGAATTTAGGAAAGCTTCATCTGACCCCGTCCCCCTCAGTGGGAACTCACATTTTAATACTTCTTGAGATTTTAAAAAAATAATAAATACTCATAATCAAAACTTTACTATAGTAAAGGATGTATGAGTGTCCCCCAACCCTGCTGGAGAGCAGTGATGCCGCCATGTGTCAGCATCTCTCCAGCACCTCCCAGAGGCTAGACCATGACACCCACCATGGCACACCACAGAGTCATGCCATGGTTCTGCTGTGGCACTTCCAGCCCTTCTACCCGACACAGCCTGGGTGTCTCTCCTCTTCAATAAATAGATCCTATAGTCAGCATCATGACTACAAAGCACAAAAGTAATTATGTTTTATCTGAGCTAGGGAATCTTTCTAAAATGTATTTTATGCTCTCTTATTTCCTTGAACTATGCAATTGTTCCTAGAATACTGCATATAATTTCATCTTTTTGTGATGACTAAACTCATTTTGATGAACTAGTTGATATTATAGGATTGTAGCTATAGAAATGCATGATTGTTCGCTCTTCCACTATATGGCTCCATGCAAGCTGGCCCTGGAGGGCCTTGGTGGCCTGTGCAGTGGGAGAGGGTTCTGGCACTGTACAGGCCAGCAGAGTTCCTTCCCCAGTTACTGGAGCCTCACAGAGGCCACGATGTGAACAGAGGGTCTGAGTGGGCTTTGGGGCACTCTAGGGTTACCTGATAAGACAAAAGCCTCCCATTTACCTTTACCCTGAGAGCAAGGAGAAGCCACTGAAGTATTTTAAGCAGGGAAAGGGCTGGGGAATAAGGATCCCTGGCCATGTGGGGTTTGATTGGAGGAGCCCGGATTGGGCGTGAGCAGCTGCCTGGGTCAGGTGAGGGTTGATGAAGGTTTGGTATAAGGAGGTGTTGGGAGAGAGAGAGAGAGAAGGCTGGGCTTGAGAGCTACCTAGGGTGCCTTGTGCCTTCATGATGCCTTGGACATAGGGGAAGAGGAAGGAAGAGGCAGAGGTTGTGTGTACTCTGTAGTTTCTGGCTTGCTTGATGAGCTGGGTGGTGGTGGTGCTACAGGTGCAGGAAGATGAGGAGTGGGGTAGAAGATGCCTCTGGCATGGGGGCTATGGTGCTTGGGAGGCATGGGATAAAGAGCCCAGAGCCCCAGAGCCAGAGTCATTGGGGGCCACTGGTCACTGACATGGTGGGCAGAAAAACATCAGCTAGAGAGAAGACCTTGATTTTTGAAGAACTGTAGCATGTAATGGCTGGGCAGAGGGGGACAAACCTGTGAAGGAGAAGGACCAGCTAGACAGGTAGAGGGTGCAAAGAGAGCCAGGGCTGAAATGCCACCCTGTTCCCTCATCCTCCTCATCACCTGCATCATGTTCACTTCCTCTGTCTGGTCTGTAGGATTGTCCTACCCTAATACCATTCTGGCTTCTTTCCAGAAATAGTCTGTGCATGTTCAAGCATAACTATGTATACTCTTACCCCCATTTTTCCTTTATGTTAATGACATCATAAAATATGTACCTTGTTTTTTTACTCCACAAAAAATCTGTATAGGAAGATATGTGAGAACAGATAGATAGAGCTGCCTTTTTTCCCCCTTGGTTTTCTTTTTTACCACTGCAATCGTGACACTACAGGCATGACTTCATTCATTTACATTGATCTTCTAGTGACAAACACTTCCATTGCTTCTAGTCATTTGCTTGACTTCTCTATTTCTTGTTTTAAAGTATAAATTTATGGCACAGATGCTTTTTTCAGTTATTTTGGGTAAGTGATTTTTTTGTAAAACATTTTCACAGGATCCCTAGGAGATACCTTTAAGCAGATATTCCAAAGACAAATATTGAGTCTCTGATGGATCATATGTTTTGGTCAAAGTCATAGAGATGCCAAATGGGAACTTGAATCTGGGTCTCCTAACTTCTCTTTCAGTGCCCTTTTCATTGCACTCTAGACCAGAGAGAGAAAAAAATGTATAAATTCACATATAAATCATGTATGCCACAGCAATTGGAAGCAACCTTAATAACATTTTATTTATGTATTTTTAGTAGAGACAAGGTCTCTACTATGTCCCCCAGGCTAGTCTTGAACTCCTGGGCTCAAACCGACCTCCTGCCTTGGCCTCCCAAAGTGCTTGGATTATAGGCGTGAGCCACTGCACTGGCCTGAAAGCAAACTTTTTAAAACAGTGCCTTTTTTTTTTAACAGTGATCTGCAAGTCAGTGAGCTCTCAGATGCGATTGTCCTTGCTGTGACTCATCTCTGGGACCCCAGAAGGGCCAGGCCCAGAGCAGGAATCCCTTGTTGAACAAATGTGTACCTGGGGCCCTGGGATTTGGGGCCCTTTTGGCTATTGACTTCAGGAAGCACTTAAGGGATATGGTGAATGGCTGGTACATATGGCTGGAGTGGAGGGCTTATACTTTATGCTTCTCAGGTAAAAATGTTGACTTCACCATCAGAAGTCTCCAGATGAAAGTGTCCCACCCAAACGCTGTAGTTTAGTTGGTGTTGTTCCTGTAAGAGAAGCAGGTTGGATGCTGGACCCACAGGCCTGTGCTATTGGACTGACCCAGTGCAGATAGCCCAAGCATTTTCCAAGTTTCAGTAAGTTATTTTCAGTCAAGGGTTCTCTTATTTGAAAACATTTACAGCTTCTCTTGGGTTCATTTGTGCCTGGTTGCATGGGGCTATTCAGGGAAGGAGATTGTGATTGTCCTTGAAATGATGGCAATTGGAGTAATGACCTGCAGTGGTTAGAGGATCATTGTGTCTGGTCAGAGTCCCCTGGGAAGGAGTTACAGGGATGTGGTCTGGCTTCCTCATCACCTTAGGGCACACATCCCTCAATTCATATCTGCATATTTTCCCTCCTCAGGCAGCTGTAAGGAATACTGCCGTTTTCTGTTGGTACCACCCCTCAGCTCCGTAGAACTTCTCCCAGTGGCCTGAATGCTGGACCTTGGGGCAGTTCCAAATGCTGGTATTCCCCCTTTATAAAGACAAGTTTACCAAGATCTAGAGGCCACGACCATGTCTCATGCCTTTCTTTTTGCATCCTGTACATTCTCAATGCCTTCCAGACTCTTTTCAAGATGCAAGCTCTAGAGCCAGATCTCACAAGTTCAGGTGCCTTTTGGGACCTGACGGGAGGCAGATGGAAGGAGGTAGCACATGGGAAGAATTGTACTTCTCTACACCATGTGAGTGACAGAGACCTGGCACAGTAAAGACCTACCACTCACCTCAGCTATGTATGGGAACGCAAAGATGGCATAGCCAGATATTGCCATCTTTGAGGAGAAGTTGGAAATTTGGTTTTCCAAGTAAAATATCCCATTTTTAAATATAGGCCCTAGTTTTTTTTTGTCACATAGTATGGGTCAAACAAACCATGTATGCAGCCTGGATCCTGCCTTTGGGACTATTGCTCACCTCTCTGCACCATCCTGTCAACCATCTTTTTTCAGTGACTTCCTGTCCTAGGGGCTTTCCTCTAGACAGAGAACTGCAGGCTCCTGTCTCATTGCTATGGGGGCCATCAGTATGATAGAATGGAAACATGTTGCTCACCTTTTAATGTGCTTACTGGCCATTCCATAGTCTGCTTTTGTGAAACAATTACTCAATTCTTTTACACATTTTTATATTAGGTTGTTTGTTTTATGTTGAGTTCTTGTGTATTTGTTGGCACAAGTCCTTTAACAGATAACATGTACTAAGATGATTTCTCCCAGTGTGAAGCTTGCCTTTTCATTTTCTCAGTGGTATCTTTTGAAGGTTTTTAATTTTGATGAACTTAAATTTATCAATTTTTTTCTTTTATGGCACATATTTTTTGTGTCCTAAGAAATGTTTGCCTTTGCCTACCCCATGGTTGTGAATATATTCTTCTATGTTTTCTTCTGGAAGCTTTAAAGGAGCTGTGTTTAGGTCTGTGTTCCATCCCAAATTAATTTTTTGTATATTGTGAAGAAAAGATTGAAGGTTTTTTTCCCATACATTTATGTAACTGTTCAGCACTATTTATTAAAAAGGTTTATCTTTTCCCCATTGAACTGCCTTGGCATCTTTGTAAAAAAAAAAAAAAAATCAAGTGACAGAATATGTGTGTGTCTATTTCTGTGCTAGTGATCTGTATGCTTTTATTCCAATGTCATGCTTTCTTAATTAGTGCAGCATCATGGGTAAATTTTGAAATAAGGTAGTATGAATCTTTCAACTTGGTTCTTTTTGTGTTTTGACTCTTCTAGTTCCTTTGCCTCCTTATAACATTTCAAATCAACTTAATTTCCTTTTTTAAAAAAAATGTGCTTAATTTTATTGGCATTATATGGAATCTGTAGAACACTTTTGGGACAATTGATATCTTATCAGTTTTGAATATTCTAATCCATAAACATGGTATATCTTTCTATTGCTTTAGGTCTTTAGTTTCTCTCAGTAATGTTTTATAGTTTCAAGTGCAGTTTTGTATATCTTTTATTAAATTTATTGTGAACATATTTTTTTATCTTCCAGTTATTTGCTGGTAGCATATGGAAATACAATTGATTTAATTATTTTGATTATATACAGAGAGTGCCAAAAATGTATACACATCTTAAGAAAGGAAAAACTGTATTAAAATTGTAATACTCAGTATATACCAATAACAAAAGATGAATACAAGCCATGTTTGACTTCTGCACTTACAAGAGACGCTCAAAGTGGTTACCATCGGCATCCAGACACTTCTGATTACACCAAACTAAAAGTAATATGTAGATAACATCTCTTAAAATGCGTGTACATTTTTTTTGGCACTTCTGGTATTGCTATGGTTTGAATGTTTGCCCCCTCCAAAACGCACTTACTTGTCATTGTAACAACATTAAGAGGTAGGGCTATTAAGAGATGTTTAGGGCCAGGTTCGGTGGCTCAGCCTATAATCCCAGCACTTTGGGAGGCCAAGGCCAGTGGATTGCCTGAGCCCATGGGTTCGAGACCTGCCTGAGCAACTTGGCAAGACCTTGTCTCTACAATAAATGAAAAAGTAGCTGGGTGCGCTAGCACATGCCTGTAGTTCCAGTTACTTGATAGGCTGAGGTGGAAGGATCGCTGGAGCGAGGCTGCGGTGGCCGGGAGCGTGCCACTGCACTCCAGTCTGGGTGACAGAGTGAGACTCCAACTAAAAAAAAAAAAAAAAAGAGAGAGAGATGTTTATGTCATGAAGGCTCCACCCTCATAAATGAATTAATGCTGTTACCCTGGGAGTGGGTTCACCATTGCGGGAATGGGTATGCCCCCTCCTGCTCTCTCTCCCCTCTCTTTGCCCTTCTGCCATGTGATGCCTTTTGCTATGTTATGATACAACACGAAGGCCCTTGCAAGATGCCATCACCTTGACAATAGACTCCCCAGTCTTTAGAACTGTAAGCCAATAAATTTCTACTCATTATAAATTACCTAGTCTCAGGTATTCTATTATAGCAGCACAATTTAACACCTGTGTCCTATAAAATCGCTCCTTGTTAAATTGTTTGATAAATCCTTGCTAAAATCACTCATTAGCATTAGTAGTTATTTTGTGGATTACTAAGGGCTTTCTTGCAAATCATAATGTCATATGGAAATAAAGTCCTTTATACCCTTTTAGCCTTTTACCCCCTTTCCTTAATTTCCCCCTTCTCCCCTTTCCTTGCTAGGAACTACAGTGCAATGGTCAATGTAAGTAGTGGGAGCAGATACCTCTACCATGTTCCTGATGTTAGAAGGAAGGTATTTTTACTATTTCACCATTAAATATTATATTGTGGGTTTTTTTGTGTATATTTTTAAATCAGTTTGAGGAAGTTCCTTTCCATTTCTAATTTTATAAAAGCTTTGGTCATAAATGAGTACTGAGTTTTTTGAAATGCTTGTTCTGCTTCTATTGAAATGATTGCATAGTTGCTTTCCTTTATTCTGTTAATGTGATAAGTTATATTTATTGGATCTTTGAATGTCAGACCCACCTTACATTCCTAGGCTTAATCTTTTTTGGTCACGAAATATTATTCATTTTACATATTGCTGGATTTGATTTGTTAACAGTTTATTTAGCATTTTTATGTCTGTTCATGAGGTATATTGCTCTATAATTGTCCTTTCTTATAATGTCTGTTATGTTTTGGTAGCAACATTATTCTGGTCTCATAAAAAGAGTTGAGAAGTTTCTACTTTTTTTTTTTTTTAGTCTCTGAAAGAAATTTTTTTTAAGTTGGTATCATTTCTTGCTTAAAAACCTGGAATAATTCACCAGGGAAGCTATGAGGACCTGTAGTTTTGTTTATGAGGAGGCTTCCAATTATGGATTTAATTTACACACACACACACACACACACACACACACACACATACACATGCATACACACACACGCATGCACACACATATATACATATATATGAGGAGGACCCAAAAAAACCAGAATTATCTTTTGGTGGGTGGGCCTCTTGTAGTATAGGCTTACCCCACTAGGTAAGTGTTCTAGGATCCCGTTGGCATTAGTGTACAGAGTAGCGTTGTTGTGAGAGACTGCATTCAGTTTCAGTGCATTTTTTTTTTTTTTGAAGATTCTTTTAATGCATTGCCTATTTCATGATGGGTGATTTACAAGTGCACACCACACTGTTTGATCGTAAACACCAGTAGTTTATGATTAAAAAAACAGCACAATCCAGGTACCCCACCCTCCTTATTCACCCGATCTCGGCCTGAGCAACTTTTTTTTGTTTCCTGGATGGAAAAAGTCCTCAAAGAGAAAGGTTCTGCCAATTTGGAAGAAATGAAACAAAAAACAGCAGAAATGCTAAAGGCATCAAAATTGACAAGTTCATAAGCTGTTTTGAACAAATGGAAAAAGCGTCTTGATAGTTGTATTGCATAAGACAGAGTACTTTGAAGGTGACTGAAGTTTACACAAGTTTTTATAAATAAATTCCATTTTGGGGGGTCCCCCTCATGTATGTGTGTGTGTATACGCACAAGTTTTTCGTTTTTTTCTGGTTATCTGTTTTATTGTTGTAGTTTTTACAAGGAATTAGCATAATTTTTATATTTACTGGCATAAAGTTAATTATAATATCCCCTTGTTATGTTTTTATGTTTCTTGCAATCTGTAGTGATATCTTAATTTTATTTCTAATATTTACAATTTATATTTTCTCTTTTTTTAAAATAAGTCTTACTAGGTGTTTATCACTTTTATTTTTTCTCAATTTTATTAATCTTTCCAAATAACCAATTTCTGGCTTTTTGTTTGTTTGTTTGTTTATTTGTTTTCTATCCCATTGATTTCTCCTCTTTGTTATTTCCTTTTTCTACTTTCTTTGTGTTTACTCTGTTATTCTTTATCTAGCTTCTTTAAGTGAAAGCTTAAATCATTATCAACTTTTCTTCTTTTCTAATATTCTATGTACATTTAGAACCATACATTTTCCTGTAAGTACTGCTTTAGCTTCATTTCATTTGTATGTCATTTTTAAGTTATTTGGTTAAAATTATCTCAGAAATTTTACTAAAGCGTCTTCTTTGACCTATAGGCTATTTATAAATAAATTGCTTAATTTGCAAACATATGAGGATTTTCTAGTTAACTTTTGTGGTTTATACTCTCATCTTACTGTGGTCAGAGAATAAACTTTTTATGCTTTCAGTCCCCTAAAGTTTGCTGATAGTTATTTTATGATTCAGCCTGAGAATTTTGACAAAAATATAGACCTGTAGGGTGACTCTGGAAATGTGTATGGGCAGTTGATGGCCTAGGTGAGGGGAATTATGGGTGCATAGAAAACCAGTTCAGAGTAGAGAAGCTTCCTGTAAGGACATCCTCTTCTTTTGCTAATTCTTTCTATCTGCTCTTAATAGATATCTGTATTTGCTACTGCCTTTTAAAACTTCTCTGATAGGATCACATTAATAACCCAAGCTTCAGAGTCAGAAAGTGCTGCCTTAGAATGCCTTAGAATGCCATCTCTGTCACTTTCTGGCCTATGACTTTGGGCTAGTGACTTCACCTTTCTGAGTCTCGGTTAATTTTTCTAAAAGGGTGATGGGAATACCTTCCCTATGGGGCTGCTGAGAGAATTCAAGATAGCCCGGAGTAAAGTTTGCTGATCTTGTTGGAGACTGGCATTTGAAGTGCATATGGGAAGGCTTGCATCTTCCTGAAAGTTTGTTCTGAGACAGAGAACTTAGAGGGGAAAGTGAATTAAGCTCTATCAGATCTGATAAAATGAACAACTATTGGGCAGGTGCCTTGGATACCCAGGACCCATGAGGGACCATGGATGGGCCAGGGGCCTCCTCTCCAACTCTCTAGAAATGGCACATAAATTCTCTGCTAGGCGCAGTGGGTGAGGGAGAGTTTTCAGTAGATGTACGGAGTAGTTTCCCCTTCCCCGGATTGAGCAGCATCAGAGCTCATGGTCGTGTGTGTGTGTGTGTGTGTGTGTGTGTGTGTGTGTGTGTAAGAGAGAGAGAGAGATTGAGATTAGAGCACCTGAACATTGGGAGCACTCAGGATAGAGAAGGGACCCCAAGGGCTGATTGGTTTTCTTGACAAAGAAAGAGATGTGTACATTATATGCTCTTTGAAGACTAATAGGAGACTAACTAGAAAAGGCAAGGGAAGGGCAGAGGGAGCAGCATGTGCAGGAGTCCAGAAGAATGGAATGGCGAAGACAGTTCTCAGATACTTGACTTTTTGTTTCAATTACAATTGTTACAAAACAGAAACATACAATTCCTCCAATGTGTGTTGCTGGTATTTTGATGAAGAATCGCTCATTGCATGTACCATCAGGGTGGGCTGTGCCTGTCAGAGAGGGCTGTCCCCATGTTGCCTGGGAGAATGACTGTTTGTGCCAGGCATAAACCAGCACAGGATATCTTGCTGACTACATGTGTGTTGTTTGTCCAACGATGAAATGCGCTCATTTGGGGGGATTTGTTTCATTTGTTCATCCAGACTCAAATGACACAAAAAGGGCTGATTCAAAAAGCTGCAACTGATTCCAGGCACCCTGAGTTGCTTTCTATTCAGCACTGGCAGCAGTATGATGTCCCCTCAGTCCCACCTTTGGTGATGGCCAACTACAGGAGCTGGGATGGCCTTCTAGCTGCTTCTTGGGGTCTGGGCAGCAAAGGAAGCAAGTTTAAACCTTACACCTGTTTGTAGTTTTCATAATTTTTGATTTGGCATTTTGATCAGTCTGGTTTTGGTCAAGGAAATGCATCCGTATCTCATAACAGGAAACTCCTTTTGTGATCTTTACTTCAAGGCATTTTTCTCTCTCTCTCCTTCCCCCTACCTTTTTTTTTTTTGTTGTTGGCAAATATGCAGACCTAGGATGATATGTGTCTTATTAAAAGTTCAGCATAATTTATTGCCATTGGTTTGTTTACAAAATAAACAATTCCAAATTGTATAACAGGGCCTTCCAACAGTTGAGCCTCCTTTGTTTTTTGTTTTTAAATCTTCCTTGGGGTGGGAAAATGGAGTTTGGAAGAAGTCACATGGTTTCATGCCTGATTCCTGCCAGAGTCACAGTACTCACTAGTAGAATCCCAGGCAGTTGACCCAGCAGTCAGCTGGGGAGCCAGACGTCCTAGTGTGTAGTAGGAATCACTGTGCAGGGAAGCTTGTCCCTGGATCCTGCCTGCCTTCCCTATTTATGTGGGCCTCAAGGGGCTGGTGGGAACCCAGGAAATTCTTGTTTTGTTTTGTTTTGTTTGTTTTTGTTTTTGTTTTGAGTTGGAGTCTCACTCTGTTGCCCAGACTGGAGTGCAGTGGCCACTCCCGGCCACCACAGCCTCGACCTCCTGGGCTCCGGCGATCCTTCCACCTCAGCCTTCCAAGTAGCTAGAACTACAGGCGCGCGCTACCACGCCCGGCTAATTTATTTATTTATTTATTTTTTTTTTTTTGATTTATTGTAGAGATGAGGTCTCGCTTGCCCAGGCGGGTCTCGAACCCGCAGGCTCAGGCAATCCACTCACCTCAGCCTTCCAAAGGCACGGGATTACAGGCTGAGCCACTGAGCCCGGCTCAGGAAATTCTTAAACCTTCTTCAGCCCCATGCATCCTCCTGCCCACAGAGTACCCATGGGACATTTGTGAATGGGGCCCAGCAGCAACGCAGGCCAAAAGGCATGCTTTCCATGTGGTAGACTCGGTCCCCCAGTCAAGCCTCTCAGCTCCTGTGACTGTATTGACAGGTAGGGCAGACTTAGCCTTTCCCCTGATGGAGCACACACTGCCATGGTCTAAAATTCACCTGCTCATTCCAGAAGAGATGGAAGGATGGAAAGTGAGAGATTATTCGGGCACTGGTACTTGGAACTGAGCTGGCCTGGCTGTGTTTGGTGGGAGAGGAGGGTGCTGACAAAGCATGAGATTTCACCACTCTGAGCCCAGGATTGGCAGGTCACACTGAGTTGTACTGATGTTGGAATCCCTCAAAAGTTCCACCCCTAGAAAATGTAATCCACATAGGACCTTGGAATATAACCAACAGGATTAGGCTTCCTGCCCCTCAATAGGGAGAAAGAGAGGGTAGAGGCAGGAGGAAGAAAGGCATCTAAGCTGACCATCTTGTACAGCCAGTACTATAAAATGCTACTCTGACCTCATCCTAACCACTTGTAAGTCCTCCTTGTCTCTTCTTTCCCTCCCCACAAAGTCCAGCATTGTAGGCCATCCTGATGTGTCCCTGCCTTCCTCTGCAGCTTGATTCTTCCAGTTTTTCCACTGACAAAGCAAACCACAGTTCTCCTGTGTTCTCAGCATACTTGCTTCCACGGCCATACACAGACCTGTAGGGCCTGTGTCTCCCTTTAATCCATGCAGGAGTCCATCCATGCAGGGCACCTCAGGAGCAGCTTGAGTCACCCCCTCATTTACCTTCCAACCCCCTCCACCCCCACACATATGTCCCTCTTCTGTCCCTCTGGTACCTGACTACCTTTGTGTACTTGCTGCTGTTATCCATTGGCCTTTGGGCCCCGGAGGTGGCTTGAGAGACAGGGTTTGGATTTTTCCTGGTCAGCACAGGGCCTGACTTGCAATTAGCACTCTGTCTGAGGGTATGCTGCCTAAAAGGCCCCCAGTGGTGGTCAAACTGTGGTGGCCTTGGAGTGAGGTGGGGAGATTGGAGCCTCTCCAGTCACCAGAGCTGTACCTCATGCTCTACACCACACAAGGTGGAGCTTCTCATAACCACAGAGGCTCCTGTAGTCTTTTCTCCTAAGAGTAAATAAAGAAGTATGGTACCTGAGGTGGTGGTAACCCACTGGTGAGTTACTGGGGCGCCGGCCTCTGTCCTCCTGGGAGACAGAGTTGCACATGGGGAATGAATGGCATGTAAGCATCAGAAGTGCCAGATAGGGCCTGACAGAGAGGGGTGATCAAGGAGACACATGGGAGGAGCAACAAGTGAAGCCCTCTGCTCCCTGAAGGGAAGACAGCTTGTGGGGACTTGCTGAGAGAAAATACACCAAGTCTAGCATCGAGTAGTTGCTCAGGATTTATGCTTTCCCTTCTCATATTGCTGTCAAGTTTGCTAATATCTTTTGAAGGACTGCCTCTTTCAGTGTCCCTGTGTTTATTTGGGGATTGAACCCCTGAACCTCACTGTACTAGTTTTCTTCATGGGAGGAGAGGT
Source organism: Tarsius wallacei (assembly GCA_963574415.1). Lineage (NCBI taxonomy): Eukaryota > Metazoa > Chordata > Mammalia > Primates > Tarsiidae > Tarsius > Tarsius wallacei. The sequence continues at coordinate 76,235 of CAUYQG010188105.1, forward strand.
TAAAGAGCCTTTTAAACTTCACGTGGACCATGATGCTTTCAGGAGCAAAGGCGCTCGTGTTGGGAAGTTCTGCCAGGTCGTGGCCATGAGGGCAGTGTCTGGTGTAGAACACTTCTTTGGACCCCCAAGGTAATCCTGAGTTCTTGACTACTTGATGTGCTCTAGATCTTTCAGCCTCACTCTGGTTCCTCTGACAGCCTTATAGGAGGACTCCATCAGAGTTGTACGTCTCATGCAGCCTGCCCTAGATTCTTGGCTCTGATTGTGAGCCTTGTACCCAGTGGCTCTCCCTTGCTATACAATGATGCATTTTTTAAAAATTGAAAATGCCAACATGTTAAGTTATAAAATCCTAGCCAGCCCTGTGAAGCTACTCTTCCTACTCCCAAATCTTTAGGTTCAAATTAAGTTGTCTCAATTTTGCTGAAAACTGAAATTTTACTAAGTCCTGTTGGAGGAATCAGTAAGATTAGCTTCTGGCCAATCTTACTGATTCTTCCAACATCTTCTGGATGTTTATGGGACATGTGTCACTGGAATCCAGGAGCCAGAGCCAGTTGGTATGCCCTGGGACAGCCAGGGACAACATATCATGTGTGCCCTCACACAGGGAGTAGGAGCCCTCCCAGTATTTATAGCAGTATTTTGCTAGATGTGCTGATACAGGCTTCAAGAAATCACCTTTTCTCCTTGGGAGAGCTGGGAGCACGTGCTTGGATCAGCTCTTCTTGCTTCCTTATGCCATTCTGGGTCACCACTGTTTTTTATTTTAATTGATATGTAATAGTTTTACATATTTTAGGGGTACAAGAGATATTTTGATAATGCATTCAGTACGTAATGATCAAATCAAGGTAATTGGGATATCCATCATCTCAAGCATTTATCTTTTCTTTATGTCAGAAACATCACAATTCTTCTCTCCTAGCTATTGTGAGCTGTACAATACATTATGTTAACTATAATCAGCATGCCGTGCTGCCAAACACTAGATCTTATTCCTTCTGTCTAATAGTACAGACTGTGCCCATTAACTAGCCTTTCTTTATTTCGTCCCATCCACCTTCCCTTCTATTCTCTGGTTACCACCAGTTTACTCTCTACCTCCATGAAATCTACTTTGTTTTTTAGCTCTCACATCTGAGTGAGAACATTCTATATTTGTCTTTCTGTGCTTGGTTTATTTCACTTAACTGGGCTCCAGTTCTATTCATGTTGCAGCAAATGACAGGATTTCATTCTTTTTAATGACTGAATAGTATTCCACTGTGTGTATATATATACACTATGTTTTCTTTATCCATTCATCTGTTGACGGGCACTCAAGTTGAGTTCATATCCTGGCAGTTGTGAGTAGTGCTGCCATAAACATGCAGATATCTCTTCAATATACCGATTTCCTTTCTTTTGGATATATACCCAGCAGTGGGGTTACTAGATCATGTGGTAGTTTTATTTTAGTTTTAGTTTTAGTTTTAGTTTTCATACTGTTTTCCAATCTACATTCCCACCAATGGTATATGAGACTTCCTTTTTCTCCACATCCTTGCCAGCATCCGTTACTTTTTGTCTTTTTGATAAAAGGCATTTTAACTGGGGTGAAATAATATCTCATTGTAGTTTTGATTTGCATTTCCCTGATGATTAGTGATGTTGATCATTTTTTAATATACCTATTGGTCATTTGTATGTTTTCTTTTAAGAAGTGTCTATTCGGATCTTTTGCCCATTTTTAGATCAGATTGTTTTTTTACTATTGAATTGAACTCTTTATATATCCTGATTATTAATCTCTCATCGGATGGATAGTTTGCAAATATTTTCTGGTCTCCACTGTTTTCTGGCACATCGTATGTGCTCAGGAACTATTTGTTGAGTGCTCTGCAAAGATAAAATGTCATAATATACCATCTGACACACAAGGAAGGCCTGGAAAATGGCCATGGCAAGCTCAGAGCACAGACGAGGTTTAGATCCAGGCTAGCAGCTGACTCACCATGTGTGTGCTCTTGGTCCTTTTCAGTTCTGTGAGCCTTATTTCTCTCAGCTCTAAAATAGGGATAAGTAATGCCTGCCTCCCAGGGAAAACCGCACACTTGCTTTCATAGAGTTATTGTGAGGATTAAATCAGAAAAGACAAAAATATTGAGAGCCCCTTATGTACTCTTGAGATGTGATCTGAGCTTTGTTGTGGTTCCTATGCATCTCAACTGTGGCCTGTGACTGTGGCTCTGCCCCCTTTCCCAACATGCAAGTCTTGAGACTTTCTATGGCTTTGGGTCCAGGCCTGGACAAGGATTGTTTTCCCCAAGTGGTGCTCACTGTTGAGGACCAGCTTCCTGGCAGAGCAGGCACCCAGCTTGGAGAAGGAGCATGTTGTCTCCCCGAGTCTGGGTGTGCTAGAACTGGCCTAGACACCTTGAGACAGCTGTTCTGGTTACCTCCCCAGCTACCTTTCTTTTTGTCCCAGAATTTCCCCCATCTTAACTTTTTTCTTTCATCTCCTATTCTTGACTCCAGCGCCATATACAGGAATCTGGCCTTTTATCTCATTCCTGAGTTTTGGCAGGCTGGAATGATGGTTAAAAATCAATGAGATTAGATATATTATTAACAGCAGTTATGTTAGTTTCCTATTGTTATTTATTTTCCTATTGCTCCTGTAATAAATTACTGCTAAGTTTTTGGTACCACTAGCTTGGTTGCTTAAAACATTATGTATGTATGTACAGACTGTGCATTAAATAATTAGTCATAATGCAACATAAAATAAAAGCTCCTTTGAAAAATAAAAGTTCCTTTGAGTACCTTTACCCAAGAAGTTTGACAATTTGAAAATTTACTCTTCCAGATGTTTCCTGTAAACACATAACTATATATATGATGTTTTAAGCAATAGGACTATATTGTACTTATTCTATACTTGGGCATTTTTTCCATCTTTATTGTGTATACCATAAATTACTTTCTCTTCTCTTTTTTTTATTTTTTGAGTGGGAGTCTTACTCTTGCCCAGGCTAGAGTGCAGTGACATACTCACGGCCACCACAGCCTCAACCTTCTGAGCTCAGGCGATCCTTCCACCTCAGCCTCCTTGAGAAGCTGGGACTACAGGTATATGCCACCACACCCAGCTAATTTTTTGATTTGTTGTAGAGACGAAGTCTCGCCAAGTTGCCCAGGCTGGTCTCGAACCCCCGGGCTCAGGCAATCCTCTTTCCTCTGCCTCGCAAAGTGCTGAGATTACAGACATGAGCAACCGTGTCCAGCCAAAATTATTTTCTCTTACTGGCTATTTAAGCTGATTCCAGGTTTGTGCACTGATCATTACAGTTAAATAGGGATAAATGTAAAATTCTGTACTGGATTTCCTCAAACCAGCTCCATTGATAGAGAAACACAACTTACTACTGTATCAGCACAGGTGGTAATAGGATTGTTTGCCACCCTGTGGCCCCAGGCTAGAGCATGTGATACATGCAGTGTTCCATCCCAGGGGCCATTCTTTAAAAGGAACTTTGCAATTGAAGCAGCCAGGGAAGTTGTGGAGACCTTCACGAGGTGGTGAAGGGTATGGAGCTGGAGCTGGGAGACCTCCAGCTCCCTGCTCTCTTGTCAAGTGCCTTGAGTTTCCAGCTGCATCCATGCATGCACAGCTCTTGAGACGTGCGTGCCTGTCCCTGGTCTTCCCTCTGCCTGGGGAGCTCCTCAAGGGTGATGGCTTGGTGCACATCTCATTTCCCCTGCGAAGCCTGATCCCACCTAGACTGTGAGCTTCTCCTAGGCCTTGTGCTTAGCACATGAGCAGGGTCAGCTGCAGAACCAAAATCTAAGGTGGCACACTGGTTGGAGCGTTACTGGTGCACATGACAGGAAGCCCACTCTGACCTGGCCCTGTCCCTGGCCCTCAGGAGGTGGTTCCCAGGAGGCCAGCAGGATGTCGAGGGGAGGCAGATATTAGACTCCAGGCCTGCTGAGCCCACTCTTAGAGAATCAGAACTCACTCCCCCCTCCCTCCCGTTCACTCCCCACCTATCTAGTATCCTCCTTAGCCCTCCCCTCTTTCCTTCACTTCCCCTGAGACAGCTTTGTTTCTCTCCTTCAGCTGTGGAGCTACTCTTGATAGAGAGAAGAACTTCTTGAGGTTGGAAATGGGACTGGAGGAAGGACTTAAAATGTTTGATCATTTAATAAGAAGGAATTGAGCAGAGAGACTGCAGTGGTCCCCCAGAGACTACTGGGGGAGAAAATGAGGCTCAGCAGAAGACCTCAATGGGACAGTGGCCTGAAGACCTGTGCAGTCAGGCTGCAGAAGGGCCTGGGTGGCTGCTCACAGTTACGTAATGGAGTGAAGATGAATTTTCCTCATCGAAGTGGAAAAACTGCCTGATTTTATCAGGGCAAGTTGGGTAGAGTGTTAGTTAAGTCATTTGTCAAAGCTCATTTAGTTGTCAAAATTAAATCATTTTCTTTCACTTCCTAGTGGATTGGTTATAATGATAACTTTCTTGGCATGACATTTATCATCCTGGTCCAAAGGCGAAGGGAGGGCTTGGGGGAGGGCAGGAAGGTAATTCAGAGTGGTGTGACTGTTCCCTTTGTGGCAGAAAGATGCTATTTTACTAGTGTTTAATTTTTATTATCATGTATAATATTAGTGTGCATTTAGCTGTAACTGTGTGCCTGGTTTCAAAGCAGAGCAAACCCCATGGCCATATTTATGAAGGCAGGTGAAGGAACAAGCTGGGTTAGTGTTCCTTGTCTAGTGATTCTGATAGCAGGCAAGGTTTACCATACATTCATAAAAGCAGACTAAATCAGACCCTGCTTTCCAGCCTAGGCTTCATATCCCAGTCATGAAACTTTAAAAAAATTCTAAAATTTTTTTTTTTTTTTTTGAGTTGGAGTCTCACTCTGTCGCCCAGACTGGAGTGCAGTGGCCGCTCCCGGCCACCGCAGCCTCGAACCGCTGGGCTCTGGCGATCCTTCCGCCTCAGCCTTCCAAGTAGCTGGAACTACAGGCGCACGCTACCACGCCCGGCTGATTTTTTTTTTTTTTTTTGATTTATTGTAGAGGTGAGGTCTCGCCTGCCCAGGCGGGTCTCGAACCCGCGGGCTCAGGCATTCCACTCACCTCAGCCTCCCAAGGCGAGGGATTACAGGCTGAGCCACCGAGCCCGGCTTCAGTGTAGTTTTAATTTGCATCTCCTAGATGACTAGTGAGACTGAACATTTTTTAATGTTTCTGTTGGCTGCTCGTAGGTCTTCTTTTGAGAAGTATCTATTCATATCTTTTGCCCACTTTGTAATGGGACTGTTTGTTTTTTTCTTTTTAGCACGTTTAAGTTCCTTGTAGATCCTTGATGTTAGGCCTTTGTCAGACATGGAGTTGGCAAATATTTTTTCCAGCATTTTGATATATTATCTTCCAGTCTTCCCATTTTTGTAACATAACTGTTGTATTGCTACATGTATTTTGTAATACATTTAACTATTTCCTCTATGTTTGGATTTTAAAGTTTCTTTTTCAGTATTTCAATATGAAATATAACATATGATAAGCATCATTGAAAAGTGACCCATCTGAGTTTCTTTGATTAGTTTTTGCAGTTACAGGGTCTTGAGAGAGAGAGATATGTGGAAGTTAGTGTTTAATAGAGTTTTAGTTTGGGAAGGTGACAAATTTCAGGAGATGTATGGCTAAGAATGGTTAAAATGGTAAATGTTTATGTTATATCTATTTTACCACAATAAAAATTCCTCAGGACCAAGCCAGGCATGACAGCTCATGCCTGTAATCTCAGCAATTTGGGAGTTGGAAGCGAGAGAATTGGCTAAGCCCAAGGGTTCAAGATCAGCCTGGGCAGCTTGGCAAGACCTCATCTCTACAACAAATAAAAAAAAATTAGCCGGGTGTGGTGGCACATGCATGTGATTCTAGCTACTTGAAAGGCTGAGGCTGAGGGATCAGCTAAGCCCAGCAGATCAAGGCTTTGGTGGCCATGTGTGTACCACTGCACTCTAGTCTCAGCGACAGAGTGAAACTCCGACTCAAAAAAAACAAAAAAAATCTTCAAGACCAATTCTATCTATAGTAAGATACTGAACTTAGCCAGCCCTCTCTGTTCTTATATCATGTGTCTGTCCATTCCTTCCTAGGACATACACCTACCTGCAACAGGAGATCAGGTAGATGGGATGTCGTTTTCCTCCTGACCAATAACCATCGCCTGCCTTCTTTTTCATGCCCTTCCCTCTGGAGCCACCACACTTCAAGGCAGACAATAGGACACCTGCCTTTAGTCAGTGACTGCTCTCTTTGGATAGAGACTCCCAAGTTGCTTTACAATACAGTGAGTCCAGGAGTTCCTGACACCTCAGTTCTTAAAGAAGAAGAAAAACAAACACAGTACAAACTTAATTTTTACTAGGGCACCTAATTACCTATATAATAATTATGGAAGATCTAAAAATACATTGTTTAGTCTGGATTGGTATAGTAATATGCTTCAATGTTTGACTGAAGTGATATCAAAAATTTAGAGACTATATACGAATAAGCCTACTCTCCCCATGTAATAGATGCTTGAATAATCAGCTTCAGTTGAATTTTAACTGATTAAGTCCAGGTTAAATTTCCCCTTGTTTTTCTATGATAAAAATTTGACTAACCCCATTGAAAGTGATTTCATCAGCTGAGTGCAGTGGCTCAAGCCTGTAATTCCAGCACTTTGGGAGGCCGAGGTAAGAGGATTGCCTGAACCCAGGGGTTTGTGACTAGCCTGGGCAACTTGGTGAGACCTCGTCTCTACAATATATAAAAAAATTAGCTGCGCGTGGTAGCTTACACCTGTAGTTCCAGATACTTGGAAGGCTGAGGTAGAAGAATTGCCAAAGCCCAGCAGCTTAGTGCTAGGGTGACTATGAGCATGCCACTACACTCCAGCCTGGGTGAAAGAGTGAGACTCTGACTCAAAAACAAAAACAAAAACAAAAACAAAAAACAAGAAAGTGATATCGTCCACTTGAATTTCTATAAGATTTATTGTTTGTATACTAATCGTAATTTATCAAAAACTTAGATAATGCATGCTAGCTTTTCATATGAATATCTCTTATCAACTACACTGAGAGTCCATTTAAGGAAAGGGATGAGATCATATCTATATGTTTTACACTCCTTGTTGCACCTTTTTAAATGCGCCAGTCAGAACCAGTGCTTAATGGTACAAACATGTTTAGGAGGAATTATCATTTCAAGCATAAAATAAAAGGAATAATTTCTGGAGCCAATAAGTATGAAATTATGAACATGTACTGGATAACTTCTGCTTAAAAATTTTAACTGTGGATGGGGAGTATGTATGAAGGGAAGAACTTTGCTTGCACATTATAAACTTACTTTGTAGACAGACAAAAAGTCATAAATTGTAGACTTCTGTAATATTGACTATTAATATCACCTATGCATAAACTGGCCTTAAATCTGGGAAGATATCATGGGACCAGAATGTCCAGTTTAGAGAGGTATTCAGGTGGAGCAGTGAGAAGAAGGGGCACGGCCAGCTACATAAGTGTGGCCGTTGCTCAATCAGCTGTGGTGATCAGTGGCATGAGGTATTACGACTAGGACTTTATCACATCCAGCTGTGGAATTAAACTAGAAGAACTAGCAAGCTACCAAAATTCTCACAGGGTTTTGCTTCACCACCTTTCATTTGCTTCACATTTTGTATGCCTAGTTCCCACACATTTTTCCTAGCCACTGCTCCTTTTGATTTTCCCAGCTCCCATCCCCCTTGCTAATCTTCACAGCCTAGAAATCCTTTTACCATCAGGACACCTCACAACCTGATCCATTCCTTTCCAGTTCCATCTCTGCTACCACTAGCCCTTTCTCTGCTGTCTCATGTCCCCACTTCCTCTCTACTAGCCTCTTGATGGCCACGTTCACTGCCACATCCTTCCTAGCTCTGTAGAGCTTTCAGCATCTGAAATGAAGTATGTCGAATAGATGTGAAATCAAATTCTAAAAAATATTTAAAAACAAAACACTGTCATGGTTTTGTGAAATTCCTAAGTATTCTATGTATTTCTAAATATATGGAAATGGACTAAATGGCCTTTTTCTGTCTGTATAATTTTAAGAAATGAATGGATAGATTTGGCATCTCTGAAGTCTTATCATGCCCCTTCTATTTTTAAGCAATTTCTAAAAAAGACTTCTTCCTCCCAGTTTTGCAGAAATCAAATATCAAATTACATTGGTTCCCCTTTTCTGCAGGTAGTGAAGTCTGGAGGAGGAGAAGTAAACCTGGTATTAACATCCCTGTTAATTAATCATTGCTGTGTCCAAGGCTGCAGAATAAAGTTGCCAGATAAAACACAGGACACCCAGTGAAATTTGACTTGCAGATGAACAACAAATCTGAAATTCAAATTGCAGTGAGTGCTTTGTATTTTTACTTGCCAACTGGCAACCCTGCTCTTGAGGCAATTGGTCATAGGTTACTGGTGCTTTCCTACAGGCTGTATTATAATCACAATAACTTTACTGCTTTAAACTTTTCTGAATCATTAGCTGTATTCCCTGAATTAATGGAATAACATATTCCCATTGACTGTTTAGGTGTCTCCCAGTTAAATTAATCCACTTCAAGAACTAGTTTTTCATATTGAAAAGCTGTAATGTAGTCATATCAATTACCAACTCTAGCACATAGGAAATAAATCATTTCAGTTAATGCCTATAAGTTGCAAACCATAACAAAAGAGAGCAGTTATAAAGATTTTACTTGTTTATTTATTTTTAAAAAACAAATAGGGAGGAAAGGATGCTTTGTAAACAGATACAACATTTTAAACTTTAAAGTCTATGACAAAAATGTTAAAAATATCATTGGATTCTGTTGACAAACTACCAAAACACCAATTTTGAAAGATTGCAGCAGTAAACCCTGGAGATCTACTGTGAAGACAGCAAGAGATCTAGTTTCAAAAAACCAAGTTCATCAATATAGGTGGTGAAGACTTGCGTTGGCAGTAGTTCATGTGGAAAGCATCCAGGGTTTAACCTGATCCCAAGCTCAGTACAAGACAACAGTATGGCAAGAGTATAAAAATGCGCCCTTAACCTTCCCTGAATTAATCAAAGAATTGTCAGAGGAGGTATAGTCTGGAATAGTGGAAACTCTAAATAAATACAGGGGGTGCAAAAAAATGTATACACATTTCAAGTATGACGTTCACTCAAAAGATGGTGTTAATCAAATGAATGCTAGTGTCACCATGTGACAGGCAAGACAGTCAAAGAAAATGGCAAAAGCACGGCTGAGCGAATGTCTTACTACACATTGCTACTGTAATTGAATTCAACTTTAAAAAGGAATACATAGATAACATCTATTAAAATGTTTATACTTTTTTTGTCGTGCACTGTATTTGTTGAATGAACATATGAATGAATGAATTGCACTTTGGGTTGGTAGTGAACATCTAAAATTCAGTGTTAGTTCTGGACATAACTAGTGGCCACAGGAGCACAGTCAGGAAAGTAGGGGGTTGGGAGATGCTGTTTCAGTGAGGGAACTTAGGAGGAACTCCTGGGAATGAGTCTTCATGTGGACCTGACACCTTCTTCAGTCACTTAGGGACACCTCTGTGGAAATGTTAACGTATCTGTTTAAATTACTCTAAAAGGCAAAATTAGGACAGTGGGCAGAAGTCACAGTGAAGAATATCAAAAGGACAGATAATCATTAACCAAATGTCAATCAGATTTATACTTCTAGATAATTTTAAATATAGTTGGTGTGTTTTAGTGAACCAACTGCCCCCATCTAATCCAGCCAATGTGGAGGTGTGGCAAAAAGAGACTGATCTTCAGAATCCCACTCTGCCACTTACTAGCTATGTGACATTGTGAGACAGTCTCTAAGCTTCCCTTTATACAAGCAGAATATGGAAAAATAATACCTGCCTGGCAGCATTCTTGCGAAGACCATATAGTTTTTGTATGTGAACAATTTGGCATGTAGTAAACATACTTTACAAAGCCGGCTTTTTCACACAGGACCTTTTTCTGAGTTTTAACTTGGGTGGTGCTTATGTGACTCTGCTTTGTGATAATTCATTGAGTTGTTTTGTATACTTTTCTGTATGTCGGTTATGCCTAACAATAAAATTGATAAAAATATTTTTAAAATTTAAATCTGAAAATATCACATGAAGTAGTCTTTACATAAACATTAAGATTTCTTTGTTAAAAAAAATTATTTTGCGTACCCATGTTCATAACGTTATTCACAATGGTCAAAAGGTAGGATCAGCCCAAGTAACCATGGATGGATGAATACATAAACACAACTTATAATAGTATATACATACAATGGAATATTATTCAGCCTTAAAAAAGGAATGAGGTTCTGACACATACTACACATTAATGAACCTTGAGGACATGATGCTAATTGAAATAAACCACAAAAAGGTAAATGCTTCATGATTCCGCATATATGGGTACCTTGAGTAGTCAGATTCACAGAGAAAAGAAAGTACAAGGGTGGTTGCTAAGGACTAGAGGGAGGGAAAAATGGGGAGTTATTGCTTAAAGGATACAGAGTTTCAATTTTGCAAGATGAAAAAGTTCTGGAGATTCATCGCACAACAGCATGTTTATATTTAGCACTATGTGAACTGAACATGTAAAAATGGTTAAAATGGTAAATTTTATAATATGTGTATTTTACCATGATTTAAAAAATAATTTTACCTTATTTTAACCTAAAAAATCATTTTTTATTTAAATGCCTGAATGATTCTCTTTTGCCTGACAGCATAGATCAATCAAGAAAATTTTAAGGTATATATGTGATATAATTTATGCTAAAAAAAATCCTTCAAATTGTAGTTTCTTCTGACATCTACTCCCATACTCTTAGTCAACACAGTTTCTTTTTTCTGCAGCAAACATTTTAACAAATCTATTTTTATAACAAATGATATTAAACTCAAAGTTGCCAGTCAACAGTACTTCAAACCAATATAAGAAACTTCAAGTTAGTTAACCATGTTACCAAGGAGACTTAAATGAAACTTGCCTTTTTGATAAGACATTAGGTAAATCTAGTTTAACTTAAACATACTGGTTGGCCCTGAATACCCATTAGCCCCCTCCTGTTAATTAATGAAATGTTACTTTGAAAAGTAGCTTTCATTTCAACGATTATATATATGCTGTAGTACATAAAGGTATTAACCTAAGTGTTCTAGACTCGAAATGCTATAGCGATATACTTCAAGGGAAGTTCCCGAATCCTCTGAAATTGTATGCAAAATGTTATAGTGTGTTTGCGCACATCTATCAGGAAAGAGAATCCATGACTTTTATCTAATCCTTAAATGCTCTGTGACCGCTAAAAGATCAAGATCGAGAACTATTTATGTAAATGAGTTTCCACAGAAGCCCATGAGATGCTTGTTTTGATGTTTGGGAATGTTAGAGTTATGTTATCTTCTGTTCATTTCTCCAACCTGTCAAGAGCATTTGGAGTCCCAGTCCTATCCTCCCCGGTGTTGCTAGCCCATCTGACTTTACGACATTCTCATGCAAGGTGAGCATGTACTCAACTCCAT
>CAUYQG010188114.1:0-17889 GCA_963574415.1 Tarsius wallacei
ATAGCTACCTAGTTATCATTTGTCTATCTACCTATCCTCTATTTTTATCTATTATCTATCTATATTATCTCTCATTTATCTGTCTATTATTTATCTATCATCTACCTAGTATCTATATGTTTATCCATCTATTTATGTCTATTATTGGTCTATCATCTGCCTATCTACCTACCTACCTATCTATCTATCTCCTCTAGTAATTAACGGTTTCCCCCAAGAACAGTATGCCATCTTTTGATTCTGGCACTTAAGGTCACCCACAGTCCAGGTCCAACAAGGACAACATGCATGCCTATGTCCCAGAGCCAGGGGACACCTGAGTCCCTGTCTTGCTGGTTGAATTGCACCAGTGCAGCTTCAGTCTCTCACTTTGTGACTGAGTCCTTCCTATTTTGAGACTGAGAGTCCCTAGTCTCTGAGAGTCTCACATGTGCTCCCAACTTAACTTGACTTCTGAATCTCTGCTTGTACCGCACCAGCCATGCTCCTCTCGGTCACTCACCACCGCTGGCCCTGGAGCTCAGCTCTCCACTCTGCTACTGCAGCCTGTGCTCCCTGGTCACGTGAACCAGCCACGGGCCACCAGGCTTCCCCCCTGTGCTGCTGCTGCCTGCCAGGCTCACCTCTTTCTACTACTCCCTTCCTCTGTGACCTGTTCATGCTTGTCACTGATAGTTCTGTTTGTTTCCATGTGTGGTATCTTCCCACCACAGGTACTCTCTCAGGAAAGACTCAAGGAGAAACCTCTGCACCTTAACTCAGAAGCATTGCTTTCATCCTGCCTTCAGGGCCCTGTTGTGCTCACTGAGCAGTAGGACGGGAAATGCCTCACAGCTGGCACAGGAGGAAACAGGGACACAAAATCAATTTGTAGCACTTGCCAATTTCCATGGTGTAAATACTCCCGCCAGCATAGTTTCCAAGCTCCCAACATGACACCACCGAATGAGCCATTGGGAAGAGATGTACCCAGCTGGCCCTCCCAAGAGCCAGCATCCCAGTGGCACTCGTCCACATTTTGTCCCCACATTAATCAGTACAGAAAGCCTGGCTTCTCTTCAGACCGCATCCGTCTTCCAGTGCACTGTTCATGCTATTCATGTTTGCTCATGGTCATAGACACATTTCAAATTCTCTGCCCAGGAGGATGCTCAACCCCCAGGTAAGTCAGTGAAGGCAAGTGGACTCTACGGGAGAAGGAACATCACTCTGTCTCGTCTTTCACATGTCTACAAAAGTCAGAAACCCATCTCAATAGAAGCCCCTCAAACTTTTCTTTTGCATCTCTCCAAAATCTTTGATTGCCTTTCAGTGAAGACAGTCTCGTCGGTCCTTCCCAAAATGCTAGCTACAGTTCCACTTTTCTTCTCTACCAAGTATGTAGTTGCTATCCTTTCCATCCCTCCATGTGAATGTGCCCCAATTTCTTATAACAGTCCCAATTTCTTATAACAGTCACACTATGACTCGCATTCCGAAAAACCACACGACCGCACTGAGCCAGGATTAGAGATCTCATCCCAAAATGACCCTTACTGATCTGGCTGGTGGTCCATGGACTGTGATGACAAGTTCAAAGCATTCAGTCAGATGTTTTCTCTCTCAATCATTTAAACTAAAGAAACCCAGGAAAGGCACGAGGTGGTGGTGGGTGAACACTTCAAAAATATGTGGCCTATGATGGCAAGCCATTTGCAAGCAGAAGTTTAGAGAAAGGAATTGTTGAGAGAGTAAGAGAAGTATGGAGCAGAGATACGGTAAGAAGAAGAGGAAGAAAAGAAGAAGGAGGAGGAGGAGGAGGAGAAGGAGAAGAAAAGACTTGGCCGGTGATTTTTAAGAGCATCAGCAGTTGCTCTCGGATGCACCAGAGACCATCATACTAAGTAAACGATCACAGAAACAAAGAGCTGAATACCATGTGTTCTCACACAGAAGCAAGCCCTGAACACTAGTCACATGAGCACAAGGGTGGGATTGGCAGACACTGGGCACTGCTAGGGGAGGGAAGGAAGGAGGAGGGAGGGGGGCACATGGTGTCACACTGGGTACCAGGTCCACAACCAATGGGAGGGAGGGTCAGCTAGAAGCCCGAATTTCACCTGCATGCAGTCTACTAATGTAGCAAATCCTCACTTGTACCCCACGAATCTAAAATAAATCAAATGAATGAATGAATGAATAAAGAGCATCAGCAGTTGCTTCCTGTGCTTCCATGAGGCCTTCCTGTAGAGTAGTTCATGGCTGCCCGTGTGGTTTCCTTCCTCTGTAAATAACCCCTCTTTTGAATCTTGTCCGCCTCTTTCCTTCTCTGCACCATCACCTCTTACACAGAGACCTAGAACACGTGACCACTTGCTGAACTGGATACTTCCCAGAAAGTTACTCATTTTTAAGGCGAGGAGAACCCAGAAGACCTGCTTCTAGGGGAATCACGGCAGCCCTTCTGCAGGATACAGGCCAGAGTCTTACGGGACATCTGGTGGGTCAGACCTGGGTCCAACACCTGCAACTTCACAATGACGTGAACTCTGTCAAGCTGGACCAGATTCCCCATCACCAAGCCCGGTTACTGAGAAACGGGAGGCCTGGCCCTCTCCGGTGCTTCCTCCTGATTCCTAAGGGAGTTCCAGTCGTGTGAATCATCCTCTCCTCTAGCCCCACTGTGGCCTAAAAATCTCCAGCTCTCCAAACTGCACATTCCCCCCAGCTATTTCAGTGACTCTCTGTCCTTCCAAGACCAAATGCCCTGCCAATTCTTAGGCTGTCAGTATAAACAATGACAACAATAGGAACTGCAGTGCATCACTGAATCCACTGCAATGCCTTCTTTCTTCTTTTCCAAATGGGAAGGAGAAGCTGATGACACAGAACTTCGTCTTCTTTTAGAGTGCTCAGCAGCCTGGTGGTGTTCATATACAGCTTGCTGTGTAGCACCTGTGTTGGATGCTTGGAAATATATGTGGTCTACAACAGAACATATTCGAATGTGAGAATGCCCTCATGGAAAGGCAGTCCTATTTCAGGCAGTTCCTTTAAAAAAACAGGCCTACTGGAAGGAGGAAGCTTGGGTCTGCAGCCACAGAACTGCCCCAGGTGGCCTCCTGGTTGGTGGCTAGAGTACAGTTCTATCATCTAACAAGCAGAACAAACATCAGGCCTTGTTAACCATAAATACGCGAAAACAGTTAGGGAAACAGCAACACTTTTATTTCAAAGATTTTTACATATAAAAAGAAATTAGGTAGTCATCAGGAAAAAAAATAAAGGCTTTTTTGGGACCTTTTAAAACTTATCTTGTAGCTCATATTTTGTTGTTTGTATTTCAAACTAATTATCAGGAAAAGGTGAGTGTGATATGTGTCCAGGTCTTTTAAAGTTCTTAATGCAACTCTGCTAATTATCCCCCAAGAACCTAAATGAAATTTTTAAAAAGTAAAAAATTTTTTAAAATTTGTTTGTAATATACTTTTAAGTAAACAGATTTTACTTGGTTTTAGTTATCTATGCTTTTCTTTGTATATGGTATAGATAAAATGCAGATATGTATAAGAAACCTAGACATAGCTGGGCTTGATAGCTCAGCCTGTAATCCTGCGCCTTGGGAGGCTGAGGTGAGTGAATTGCCTGAGCCTGCGGGTTCGAGACCCACCTGGGCAACTTGGCGAAACCTCATCTCTACAATAAATCAAAAAATCAGCCGGGTGCGGTAGCGCGCGCCTGTAGTTCCAGCTACTTGAAAGGCTGAGGCGGAAGGATCGCCAGAGCCCAGCAGGTCAAGGCTGTGGTGGCCGGGAGCGGCCACTGCACTCCAGTCTGGGTGACAGAGTGAGACTCCGACTGAAAAAAAAAAAGAAAAGAAACCTAGACATATATAATTTGATAGGCAAATCTTGGTTGATTGAGTCACGGGAATTTAAATATTCTGCTTTGTTCCATTAAAATACCAGTTTTCTGTTATTAATATTCATGAATTACATACTAAGGCGAAGTATGGAACATGCCACATGGAATTTCATACTTCCTGTTTGTCTTCACTGTATGTATATCAAGGTTGCCTTGATACAGTCCTGACAAGGTACAGGGCATTGGGAGGGACACTCATTCTGTCTTCTGTTTCATTCTCTAACACAATCGTTCCAGGGTTGTCCATCCCAGCCACCAGTTGTCCACGCACCAGCATTGGAGAAAATGACGCTATTTCTGCCTCGCACACCACCCCTGCCGACCCCTGGCCACCAGGCCCCTGGCATCAGCACTGGGCAGAGTTAGGTCCCAAAGACACAGCTCCATTATCCAAGCCAAGCCCAAATCCTGATGTGTCCTATACTACAGCCTGCGTTTTTTTCACATCTTCCTCTGGCAGTGGGGGTCAGCTTTGTCTTCCAAAGGTGCGTAAGTGAGAAACAGGATTGTCTTAGTCGAGATTGAAAATGGCATGAAAAAACTCAATGCTACTATAACAGGTTGTCTTCCTTGGAAAGCAGTGAAGAGAAATCACTTTGCAATTATGCTTGGACCTTTTTCTTAGACCGATGGTCCAATAACCTAGTTACCATGTTTGCATAAACCCCATAAATCCACTGCCCAAAGCAATAGCCCCTGGTCCTGGGAATCAGCTTAAATTTCAGTGAGATAAAATAGAATGAGATAAGTCCATCTCCTCAGCTGCACAGCAGCACATTGAGGCTCATGTGGATAAGCTGCCTTGTGGAGGGTGGTTACAGGACATCGCCATCACCATGGAAAATTCTATTGGACGGCGACACTCAAGAATAATTTTGACAAAACTTTGTATCCCCAGGCACATTTTAAAGCTGACATTTAAAATTTTCCCTCTTAAGCTGCAAAGGTTGAAAATTTCAGTATATTGTAACTATTGACATTTTAAAATTAAACCGTTATATCCCTTTTTTAAAAAGTAGTCACTGGAATCTAAATACCATGGTGATTTGATACCCACCATTATTCACTTTTAAAGAAATACACAGACAACCTCTTCTTGACCAGAGTTAAGTTTTATGGTGGTTATTTATTTTTTCTCTTAGCTTCTAGTTCTAATTTATTTCTTCCACAGAACTTTACTCTAATGTGTTCTATTTTTAGTGTTTGATGTATTTTATTGATTACTCTGTCATACTTCTCTGCAACAAAAATATGGATATAGATTCAAATTTATTTTTTCTCTGTGTCCATAGGCTCTAAATGTTTATTCATAGAAACAGAGAGTAGAATGGTGGTTGCCAGGGGCTGGGAAAAATGGGGAGAGGTTGGCTGAGGGGTATAAATTTTTAGTTTTAAGATGAACAAGTTATAGGAATCTAACATTCAGCATGGATGGGGATGGGTATGTTAATTGATTTGATTGTGACAATCATTACACAGTGTATGCATATATCAAATCATCACACTGTACACCCTGGATATATACAATCTGTATTTGTCAATTAAATATTTTAAAATGAAAAAATGAAAGTGCTACATTGAGATTCTATTTTAATTACATTCAGTACAAAAAAAGTAAAACAAAATAAACTATAACATTTAAAGAACAATTATCCAACATCAAACAGTGAACATGATATCAAACACTGATATCAGGAATGGGGTTATATATTCAAGATAATGTATATTTTGCAGAAGTAATAACCCCATCTCTTACGGACTTAAAATCACGGAGACTTATTTTTTGCTGAAACTTGATGTTCTATGTGGATAGGCAGGAATCCAAGCTAATGGAACCCATCTTAGGATGTTGCCATCACCACACAGTGCTTCTGAATTTTCCAACCAAATGAAGAGACAGCAGGAAAGATTACATTCTGCCTCAGAAATGCTTCTGCATGGAAGTGACACACATCATTTAGGCCAAAACACGTCATATTGCCACAGTTCACTCCATGGGGGTCAGGGAAGGGTAATACTCCTGTAGGTTTCATCTGGACAGAAAAATTAAACAACTCTAGAATATTCCAAGCAGACAGTGTTTGCTATGGGGAATTAGAAACCATTGGCAAGCTAGGAGTATGGATAAGGAAGCTACTATCTTTTTGTTTTTGTTTTTGTTTTTGAGTTGGAGTCTTACTCTGTCACCCAGACTGGAGTGCGGTGTCCGCTCCCGGCCACTGCAGCCTCAACCTGCTGGGCTCTGGCGATCCTTCCACCTCAGCCTTCCGAGTAGCCAGAATTACAGGCATGTGCTACCATGCCCGGTTGATTTTTTTATTTATTGTAGAGATGAGGTCTCGCCAACCTGCCTGGGTGGGTCTTGAGCCCATGGGCTCAGGCAATCCACTCAACCTCAGCCTCCCAAAGCACGGGATTACAGGCTGAGCCACCGAGCCCGGCTGGGAAGCTACTGTCAATGAGCTCAGCTCTGGAAATGATTTCCAAAATAAGCTCCCAAACTGCTGGGAACTTGAGCAATCTCTGGGAAAACACCGGAGAACAGTGACTTCTTTGCTGCCTTCTAAAATCTCATGCCTCTCATTGGCAACCCCACACCCAGGATCACACGGGAAGGGAAGTCCAGGAAAAAGAAGGTGCGGATTGCACCCCTAAATTTCAGAATAGAATGTAAAGGGGTGTTGGTTATGGAGAATTGATAACAGGTGTTCTGATGCAGGGTCATTCTTCCCAATAAGGACGCATGTCAGCAGATTGGTGAAGGTATTCCATTTACTGCCAGCATGAGACAGGTAGCACCAATTCAAGCCCTACATTTTGATTTTATAAATGTTGTCCTGAGAAATGTTGAACAGAGTGCACTTTGTTATAGGAATGGCACTCCATTCTTGGAACTCCCTATATGACAAAAATTACATTGTGATCCATCATCAAAAGTGATGTTTAAAGGTTTAATTTGAACACATTCTCCTTCTACTTTGTTGAAAGCAAAGAATTCAAAATTATGTGGCTTGCAAAAAGATCTGTTATCTAGTCATTAAAGTAATTTGCTTCTGCAAATACACCACCATGACTAAATGGTCTTCAGCGTTGCCAGCCCATAAGGTTTTACAACCCAAGACAATCCACTGCAGTAAGATCCCAGAAGGGTGAGCAAAGCAGCTTTCTTTTAAGCTGAGTCCTTGGACTCTGGATATTTTCTTAGGCAGATCAATCTGGGGAAAAAGAATATATGGAAGTAGAGAACTCAGAAAACAGATTTTCTTAAAAACATTGTAATCCATACACCTCTTGAACGGTTATGCCTAACAAGAGATATATATATGCTCCAATTTAAAGACCTCCACAATGTAAAAACTGCCTAAGGAGTCTAAAAAGAGACTCGCAATCTGGTAGACTAATAATCACAGCCCAACCCAACAACACAAACCACATACACCGAAAGACCTCAGCTATTTTTTCCAGGAGGTATAAAGCGAGTCTTCTGCACATGTAATATTTTCCAAGTCTGAGAGGTCTCATGATTTATGCCTGACAGCATAGATGGTAAATCTATATTTTAATTTCACTCCTCTTCATCTAACAAAGATGTCATGACTCAACCTAGAATTCTTCTTACTCCCTAAATCAGAACTGTTTATTAAAAGTCCTTCTACCTTGGGCTCGATGCTGGAATACACCCTCAAACAAGTCTACTTGACAGAATCATTGATGTTGAACCCACTTTAAAAGACCTCAATTTCTTTACAATATTTTTATGTAGAAAGAACAGGCACATTCTTGCTTCCTGTCATGAGACTCTAATCCAAATCTAACCATACAAGGAAAGTTTTCATGCAAAATAGCCACTATAGATACCATGTAGCTAACACACAGGTGGAACATATGTGATGGCCTCAGATAAAAAGATAACTATCCAGTAAAGTGGAGGGAGGATGAGAAACTAACAATTGTAGAGGCCAGAACAATGTGTGTGAAAGGAGGGATCCCGAGAAACTTAGAATAAGCTTAAATCACATTTTGCCTTGGCATAGCCATCTGTGCTTAGACTGACAGGCTTTGAATCTAGCACAGGTTAAACATAGATAGATAAATTTCCACTAGGCAGGTATTAGGAAGTATTCGGACATTTCACTGCAGGCCAAGCTGGCAGCCTACCCTACCCCCTCGGCAAATCTCCATCAGATGAAAGACAAGGACAGTCCAATCTTTCAATTCATGATTTAGCATAATAATCTCTAAGAAACCTTCAAGTCCCTTAGCTGGCTGAAGCCATGTAAATAATAACAGACCACATTTTGTTATGGAGTTTGTAAATTACAAACTTCTAACAGGTCTCTTGTAGGAAAAACCCCTCTCCTACCCTTGTCTCCTCCCATCTAGTCCACCACCCAAGGGCGTGAGATGCTAACGTCTGACATCTTCAAGATCTAAGACTCATGTGGCTACCATCAACATCAAAGACCCCCAGCCCTGGACATTCCTTTTGGCCCAGACCCCTTCGGACCCAAACCCCCCCTTAACCCAAAGTCCCTTAAATATACCCAGTCTGGCCCTTCGATGCTACACTTGCCTCTGAGTGTTGGGTCCCTTTCCAATCTGTGAAAGGTGAATAATAAACTTTACTTTCTTCTACTTCTTACTTGGTTGCAATCTTACATTATTCCCATGGTACCAGCACCAGCCCACCTCGCCTCCTTTCACATCCTCTCAGTAAGGATGTGAAAGGAGGGTAAATTCTAGTTCAATATGAAAAGTGTCACAACACTGAAAGCTAACAAACACCCAGGAGGGCAGACACATGGAGCGAGTGGTAATGTACAGATTTCCAAGAATGGGCATAGCTATCGATGAATGATCACCATGCAGGAGACACAGGAGTGTTATTTAATACATGAAACATTGAACGTGCGTCTTCTGTAAGTATTGTTAATTGCTAGGGACATCAAAGAAGACAAAATAGTCCCTGGTTCCCACTCTCACAGAGCTTATCACCCAGGCAGAAATGAAACAGGCACATGAGGGTAGGTTATGCTGTGCTAACAAACTTCACATACAAAATGGACAAAGCAACCTCATTTTCCACTCAGGTACGTGACCACCAAGAGTTGGGGACTTTCTCACTCAAAGAGGTCAAGAGCGGTTCTGGAATTCTGGACCTGAAATTCTGCCAGACGCCACCATCAAAGAAGAGAAGATGGGGATTCTAATGTTACTTGTACTGGTGTACCCCTAGAAACACATATCACACTCACTTTTATTTTTCCTTTGTCGGAGGAAATGAGAGGAGCAGGTCTAACTTTGTGGTGATGAGGAGGTGTGGACCACTTCTCCGCCCAGTAGATATTAGTGGATGGTGGCAGTCGACACTAAACAGATGGTTCCATGATGTCAGAGAGTGGTGAGCACAAAAAGGCAATGTCTAAGGTACGCTGGGAGAGAAATGCAGGGAGTTCGTCTCCGGAGAGGAGATACTCAAGTTCGGATGTGAAAGTGCATCTGTGAAAGCCTTGGACCTCACCATTCCAACTCTAACCAGACTCTAAATATCTCATCTCTAATTCAGGATAAACACTCCCAATCCCTCACCTAGTCAGTGTGTGAGCACCTGCCAGGCGCAGGCCATTCTAACATCTGTGCACAAGAGCCTAGGCTTTGATTCTTCCTTGGCAGTGAGCGGTATTTCCACCTAATAACAGCACAGGGTAGATTCTCCAGAACTAATCTCATCTATGGAATGCGAGGCATTTCTTCAGATCTTCATGATCTTCAGAGGAGAGAGTTCTAAGTTTCCTCATGCCACACTAATAGTTTCACTGATTGAAAATCCACAGCACACAGGAATCAGGAGTCCCTGAGACACTGCTGGAGTCCGGATAATTTATGGAGAGCAGTCTAGCACAACATAAGCTATTTAAAGCTGCATAATATACCCACAAACTCTTATTAAGGGCTGTGGTTTGCAACCCTATGAGACAGAAACCAGTTATCATTATGCATCACCATGAAAGCAGATTAAAATTAAATCAATTTGTTTATCTCTGGGTTCTCTGCCCAATTAACATTTCAGAAAGAAAAGTGTTCTGTCCAGATAAGAAGACAACCCTCCTCCAAATCGAGATATTAAAAATATAAATCTCAGGAGGTTTTCAGAGATAAATTTAATTATCAAAAGGGCAGAAGACCAGTTGAGGCTCAGTTTATGAACTGTTTGAGCTATAAGTAAGAGTCAGACTTTCTGGAAACTCTCTGCTTTAATTGAAGGAAGGAGAAAAGTTTCTATGCAAATTAATTCAAAGAGTAAGTGGATTTTGTTCTAGAAATTAAAATGTCACTTTATTTTTATGACTTTTGTATTTAAAAAAACTTGAGAAATGTTTCACGATGAGACATTGAAATTTTGTATAGAATATATTAGGTATTTGTAATTAATTCATAAAATCATAGAGGACTTGAACTTCAACTAAACAAGGATTTTTCTAAAATTCCAGGTATCTGGCCCAGGGAACTGAATGTGGATAATTTGTTTTAGTTGATTGTCAACTGGACAGTCCAGTTCCCACTCATACTTGGGTTCCCGAATCATATGCTTGAAGAGTGACAGTGAACTTGCCAGTCCTTCCATAATAGAACATAATGGGTTTGGGAGCATGTTCTACTTTTGGTAAAAAAGAAAATGCAACTGCAGACCAAGTTACTCAATTTGAAGACCATTCCCTCCCAGCAAGCAGCCTACTTCCCATCAAGTCATCAAACAAGTCGCTTCTGGGTAGATGACCCATCAACACAGAACAGATTAAAATAGGGAGGCTGTGAGCAGGCCCTGACTCCTTCCATCGACTCTGCCATCTTGTGGAAGAGTAGAAACACGCTCTTGAGGAAGGAAGACCCAGATCCCAGATCAAGACCTGGCATTTATCTTCTTCATTGGACCATAGTGTCTCTAAATCTCAATGTTCTGATATGGAAAATGGTAATAACTTGCTCAACCCAAACTATAGGGTTATCATCTAAGACTACCTGTGCGTGAGATTTTAACCATTGCGCTCCCCAGTGATTCCCCAAATAGGAGGTATGGAAAGATTCCCCAAATCACTCCATGCCCCCTATGCATGTCCAAGTGCTCTTCTCCATGCTGGTCCTTAGTTTGGACTATTCTTCCACCTCTTCTCCACCTGGATAAATCCCATGCTTCCTCTGAGACCCAGTTTACAGCAAATCCTCAAGGGAAGTCTTATCTGATTTAATCATTGTTTGCCAAATCCGATAAACATCTCCTGTGCTCCAGTAGTACTCTGTAGGTAATTCTCTTACATCACCTACCACCTTGGACTCTAATTAGTGCAACCAATGTGTACCTTATCATACTAAACAATAAGCTCCTTTATCTGTGTACTTTTCATCCAGACAGCCCTAGCCACTAGGCACAGCCTTGTACATAGTGCCTGCTCAACAAATATTTTAAATGATCACATTTGTATTAACTATTTTGGAGGGGATGCTTTGATTTATTTCAGACACAGATCTGATGCTAAAAGTAGCCAACAGAGAAAAACTGCAAGATAGAATGCCCCAAGATAACGTTCACACATATAACCTTATTCTATCCTCTCTTGTCCATTTCTATAAAACCTTCAAGATCTTGTTCGAGGGACAGAGTGACATAAATATCTGCCTTTCCAGAAGGCATATGGCTTTTGCTTGTTATTTTATTATTTCTGATCCTCAGTGCTCTTGGTTTTGGGTATGTGTGTTTCTGCATAGTTGAGGATTTGGTGGATATTTTTCCCCCATCCTTCTCTTCTTTTATTTGTCTCTTAATCCTTCTAGAGAAGGAGTGAGAAGACAGAGACACAGAGTCAGCCAGCATAATCTAGCACCGCAGCCATTCTATAAGGAAGACTATAAGAGGGATGTGTATGTTCTGGTAGATCTTTCATTCTGAAAAATTAAAAGCACCTAACGCCTCCTTCTACATTGAACATCAAAGGTCAAATGAAATTTTCCTTTCAGGATAGCCTCAGGACCCTGGGGAAAAAAAGACCTGGGACTGTGAGGAAGATGAGAGTAGGTTAACTCAGACACATCGCGAGCCCTTTTCTGAAAACCCATCTGGGGTGGAATTCTGCACCCTGATGGTAATATTCAAAGTATTAGTATTTAACAATCAGTACATTAAAGAACCAATGAGGATGGTCATGGATACGGACATGGACCGTGCTGGAGTATGCCAGATAAATATTGTCCCTGACATGGTACAGCTTACAGGGTAACAGGAAGTGATAGCCAAGAGACAACAGATAAGGCTGACAAGAAGTAGCTTCTATTTCCGAAGATGGATGGTAGTTACGTTTACACATTGGAACTATTTCAAGTATAACTAAGACATTTCACAGGATTTTCACTTATCAGTCCCAGAGAATTAGGCATGCAACCATTTTAGCGAGTACCTAGCTGACCTGCCTAGGTAATCACTAAATTTTATGAAGAGAAATCTGACACAAGGAGACTCTGCCAAGAGGCCTAAAGTCAAGATGCTAATTAGGGGCAGCTCTGACCTTGGACTCTAAGTCTCCTTGACTTGTCGAATGTATTAAAAGACAAGCAGGCATTTTTTTGATAGGTCACGTGGCACAGTTCCTACAAAACACATGGCAGATTGTTACAGCGTGATCATAAGATCTGACGGAATTAACAGACTAAAAGGGACGTGACATGACAACCTGGTGCCTTCTGGCAAGAGAATCGCTGAATCATCTGGGACAAGGTCGGTGTTTTTCCCCTCTTCTTTAAGAACTCCGTGGACGAAGAAGCCACAATCTCCTTGGACCGCGATCTTGAACATCAGCTATTTTTGTCACTCAACTTTCTTTTACCATTCTTTTGTTAAAGGAGTTCACTTGAATTTCTCCAGAGCACATTTCTCTCACCCACTCTCAAGCCCTGGGGATTGGATGGAAATGACCCTACTCTTAGTAACAAAATGTTCTTGATGACTTAAGTCACTGAGTCTCAAAGAATTATCTGTGAAGCCCTGGGGGAACCACAAGGTATTTTCAGGGGTTCTGCAAAATCAAACTATGTTCACAATAAAACCAAGCTATTTTTCACATTTTTCACTGAGTTTTGATTTGTATTAATGGTGCAGAAGAAACGATGAGCAAAACTCATGACAACTAGCATGAACCAAGTCAATGAAGTCAAGCTGTGCTAGTAACAGCTGCAATAGTCACTGAAACACTCACAATGTTTAAAAAAATGCCATGTTCACTTAGGGATGTCACTGATAAGATACTAAACATTATTATTTTTATCACATATTTGTCTTTGAATATAATCTTCTAACAGGCTATGTGACAGAATGCATATAGCACTTTGCATACTGAATTCCTGTGGTTGTCTTGAAGAAAAACACATGTGTGATTATTTGAGGTGCAAACTGAACTAGCTAGTTTTTCATAAAACACCATTTTCACTTAAAAGAATGACAAACTATGGGTTATTTTGATTACGTATTCGACAAACATTTTCCCAAGAAAGAACAAAGTGAAGTGGCTACTGTGATTCTGAAAGCTTGTCAATACTTACAAGCTTTTCTGATGACATTGGTGCTGACATGTTAGAGCAAATGTGAATCTTCTATATCATATAATAAAGTGGGTCAACATTGAGAAGTCCAAAATCACTAGGGAATCAGTATTTTCCAAATAACCAATTCTTAATACTATACCATCATGTTGAGATAAGGGAAACATTCAAAATGCAAGACAGACCAAAAGTTTATTGGTATGATTTTAGAATCCACATTTCGACAAACCTTTAAGAAGCAGCCACATGACAAGCTTTGGTGTAGTATTAAAAACAATATATGCAATAATCTGAAAAGGCTATTTAAATATTTCCCTTTTCCACTTCCCTGTATGTGTGAGGCTGAATCGTTTATGATTAGTTCAATAAAAATGACATTATTGTTACAGGCTGAATGCAAAAGCAGATATAAGAATTCAGCACGCATCTACTAAGTCAGACATTTAAAAAAATTACAAAATCATCTGAGGTGGAAGGATCATCTGAGCCCAGCTGGTCAAGGCTGCGGTGTCCATGAGTATGCCACTGCACTCCAGCCTGGGCAACAGAGTGAGACTCCGACTCAAAAAAAAAAGAGAGAGAACACAGTTTAGTTTCTTGCCCATTGGGGCTTCCATGAGGTGTCTATTACAGGAATTCCAAGTGGCAGAGGAGGATCCTGCTTGAGTGCTCAGTGTACCTGAGGACAGAGGATCTAACACCAAAGACAGATTTCTCGGGGATATTGTTGGAATGCTGACTCAAGTCTCCCTGAAGTTCCCCGGCATTTAGAATGATCCGTTTCCTAAGGCACTCGATCCTTTGGCTACTAGATCAGTTGGAGCATGCTTCTGTTGCTTGCCACCAGTCCCTGGACTCATACAAGATCCTGGAGGGATACCCTGTCACCCCATGGCCAGTCGCTCATCACACTGACAAACCAAATTCCCTCTCCAGACCTGAGGAGAGTTTTATTTGGGGGAAGCAGAGATATCCCAGAATACTTAGGAACCATTACATTATGACACAATTTTCCCTGTGATTATTTATTAGAAGTTAACTTTTATTCTATTGACATTATTGTATGTGAATGCATCTGCTATATATTTTTTTAAATCTCAAAACAAACTGTTCTCTTTTCTAAGAAGTCCCACTTGAAAATCTGTGGAAAGGCAGGTCATTTCCTAAGAAGTCTGTTTCTAAAACAAAAATGTGTAAAGTCCTTGAAACATATTGAGCAATAATACAAACTCCTTATGCTTGGTTTGTTATTTCATTTTATTTCACTTCATTTTATGTTATCTTATTTGTGTCTCCAATTCATCATAGTATTTTTGAAGAGAATCTGAAGTTTTTGGTTTTATTGTTTGGTTGGTTCAACATAAATGAAAACCACATGGGAACACATGGAACCACAGATTTCTATAGTAACTGATTCCACAGACCAGAAAGCTAAGACATCAGTATACATAGGAATATGATATCCACTCTTAAAGCAGTGGTTCTCAATTCCTAGCACACCTAAGAATCACCTGCAAGGCACTACGTCTTGGAAAGTTGGGCCCCACCCTGTTTCTGAGTTAGTAGATCTGAGGCAAAACAGGAGAATTTATACATCTAACAAATGCTGCTCGCCTAGGGCCAGGGTCCACCCACTAAGAACCACTACCCTAAAGTACCTTAGGGTCAGATAAACACCTAGCTGTTAGTTACAAAGTTTCTGAAAGCTACATTTGGGAAGATTAGCATAGTACAAAGTCATGCAGTAGGACATAGAAAGAATAGGTATCCTAACTAAAAACCTGATTTCAGATGAATAATCTTTTTTTTTGAGTTGGAGTCTCACTCTGTCGTCCAGACTGGAGTGCAGAGGCACGCTCCTGGCCACCACAGCCTTGACCTGCTGTGCTCCGGCAATCCTTCCGCCTCAGCCTTCCAAGTAGCCGGAATTATAGGCGTGCGCTTACCATGCCCAGCTAATTTTTCATTTATTGTAGAGATGAGGTCTCACCAAGTTACCTGGGTGGGTCTCAAACCCACGGGCTCAGGCAATTTACTCGCCTCGGCCTCCCAAAGTGCTGGAATTACAGGTTGAGCCACCAAGACCAGCCCCAAAGGAACAATCTTTTGCTCACACAATAATAAAGATCTTCTGACTTAATACATCTACCATACTTAATTTATCTACCATATTGCTGCATTGGAAGTGGAAAATAGCCCAGGAAAACCAAAGGTTGGAATCAAATTGAAGGTAAATTTGAACACTCAGTATAATTTTCCATCCACCTACCACCAAACTCCAAACAGGACTTCTTTAAGATCCAAATATTGTTGTTACTGGTGGCTGTTAGGGGCATTTTTTTGTATTACACAGATTTTTAAAAAATGGATAAGGGTTTTCAGGTTGACATTATAGTACCGCCCCTGTCACCAGACTTAGCAACTGAGCAAATACCACCATCTTTTGGGTTTGAGCTGTAAATTAAATATTCACTGAGATCCTATTTTGTGCTGGATACTACATGAAATGCGGTATACAGAGAGGTAGAGGAGAAGCAAAGCATCTCTTTTCTGTGTGACATCGTAGAATGAAGACATTTTAATATCCGAAGTAGTAAACAATCTTATTTGGATCTTCAAAACTGAGTTTTCAAAAGACGTACACACAAAATAAGAGTGCTGTTCAAGGTTATGCCGCATGCCAGTTTACGTGACACCCCTTGAAGCAGCCTTCATGAAGCCACTCTGCTGAAGTGTAGCCTCACATTAACAAGCTCGACCATGAGATGATAGGCTGCTGGGAACCGAGATCTGGAAATAAAAGTTAAGAACCAGCATCCCCCAGTTGCTGCACCCATATAAGAAGGAGGAGACTTTTATTATCCTGTTTGGCGTTTGGTGGTAGGTGGATAGAAAATCATACTGAGTGTTTTTAATTAAAGTAGACGTATTCTACTTCAACTCTAGATCCCTGCAAAGCAGTCAATGTGTGATTTTTTACCGGATAGTAAATAAAGCCAGCTGTTTCTTCCATTTGACAGGAAGAGACTGAAAGGAGCGGGCTGATAGAACAACATTTTAGTCGTTTTCTGGTGGCTGACTAAAACCACCCAGAAATGCCTTCATGGGTACAACAGTGAGATTCAAAGGACTACAGCAAACATTAGCAGACCAGGGCAGATGCTTTTGGCTTGAAGTAACAGAAGGCCATCTTGGAATTGCTTAAATAAATGACGAGTTTATCCTCTCACAAACCATAAAATCCAGGGGACTGGTTAACACCACAGCTCAATAAGACTCTTGCTCTCTGCCACTTAAGCCTGTGGCCTGGCTTCATTTGGCTTCACTGGCATCTGTCTTCATTTGGCTTCACTCAGAAATATAGTCTGAGACCAGGGTTCAAATGCAGAAGGCTTTCTTTGAGAGATAAATTGAGGAATCACTGGTAAAGAGGAGAGGAAGTAAGACCTAGAAGGAACCATAGGTTCATGACCCAGCAAGTTGCCTGTGTAAGTGACGGGAGGCTCATCCCACTGGAGACTCTGGGAACAGGTGTGAGACCCACACCTCAGAGCTACCCCACTCACAGGAGGAACGAGGGCAGATGTAACTGCAGGTATTTGGATGGACTGCTCCTGTGGGTAATCATTCCATGGCCACTCTGTCCATCAGAGAAGTGGCAGAGCGAGCACCCACGGCCAAAGACAGCCCCCAGGTAATGACATGGAGGTGGTGCTTATGGTGGTACTTTCTTGTGGCTGTTATTGGCATTGACTTCTCTTTTTTTGAGTTGGAGTCTCACTCTGTCACCCAGACTGGAGTGCAGTGGCACGCTCCCGGCCACTGCAGCCACGCCCTGCTGAGCTCCAGCTATCCTGCCACCTCAGCCTTCCAAATAGCTAGAACTACAGGTGCGCGCTACCACGCCCGGCTAATTTTTGATTTATTGTAGAGACGAGGTCTCGCCAAGTTGTCCAGGCAGGTCTTGAACCCATGGACTTAGGCAATCTACTTGCCTCAGCCTCTCAAAGTGCTGGGATTACAGGCTGAGCCACCGAGCCCAGGCAGCATTGACTTCTTTAAGATCCAAATATTATCGTTACTGGTGGCTGTTATGAGCATTTATTTATTTATTTTTTTGAGTTGGAGTCTCACTCTGTCGCCCAGTTTGGAATGCAGTGGCACGCTCCCGGCCACCGCAGCCATGCCCTGCTGAGCTCCAGCTATCCTGCCGCCTCAGCCTTCCAAGTAACCGGAACTACAGGCACGCGTTACCACGCCCAGCTAATTTTTTGATTTATTGTAGAGACGAGGTCTCACCATGTTGCCCAGGCTGATCTTAAACCTGCAGGCTCAGGCAATCCTCTCACCTCAGCCTACCAAAGTGCTGGGATTACAAACCTGAACCACTGTGTCCAG
>CAUYQG010188115.1:0-41797 GCA_963574415.1 Tarsius wallacei
TTTAATTTGGAGTCTCATTCTTGTTGCCCAGGCTGGAGTGCAGTGGCATGCTCATGACCACTGCAGCCTCGACCTGCTGGGCTTAGACGATCCTTCCACTTCAGCCTTCCAAGTAGCTGGAATTACAGGCGCACACCACTACACCTGGCTAATTTTTGTGATTTATTGTAGAGACGAAGTCTCACCAAGCTGTCCAGGCTGGTCTGGAACCCTTGGACCCAGGCACAAAGTGCTTGGATTACAGGCGTGAGCCACTCACTGCGCCCAGCCCCCATTTCTTTTTTTTTTTTTTGAGTCAGAGTCTCATGATATCGCCCAGGCTGGAGTGCAGTGGTACGCTCACAGTCACTGCAGCCTCTCGACCTACTAGGTTCAGGTGATCCTTCTGCCTCAGCCTTCCAAGTAGCTGGAACCACAGACATGTGCCACTGCACCCGGCTAATCTTTTTTTTTTTTTTAATTGCAAAGACGAGGTCTCGCCCATGTTGCTGAGGCTGGTCTCAAACCCCTGAGCTCAGGCAATCTCGCCTCCGTCTCCCAAAGTGCTGGGATTACGGGCTTGAGCCACGGCGCACGGCTCCCAATTTTATTTTAAAGTGCATAACATGAGAGAATCCAGGAAAATGATGACCCAATAACCTAATGGGCTACAGAAGCCTTTTTTAAATAGGGGACAGGGAAGATGGCGAATGCAGACACTTATGTTGAAGGGCAGCAAATGATTATTAGGCAGAACGAATGGACAGAAATTAACCTATAAATAAATGATTCTCTCCGGAATTATCTTGTGAAAATGTCCCTCCAGGTGTGGTTACATCCTGTCTTCTTTTCTGAGACAGATAACAAGATTTCAGGAGGGGAGGAAGGCAGCAGTGTTTCTTTTGGGAAGGACCTTCCTTGGCCGGAGAAGGGAATTTCAGAGGACCCCCCTGCGCTCGGGGACGAGGGGGCAAGACGAGGTCAGAGTCCGGACTACCAGGCGGCTCCCGAAGCCTCAGACTTCACCGCGCCAGTTGTTTTGTGGTCGCTGAGCCCTTCGCGAGTAAACCGTCCTATACTTCTTTCCTTCCAACTCCTGTCTGAATCAGTATCATTTAAGAAAACTTTGGGAACTGCTAGCTAGTGTCACAGAGGGAAAGACCCACGAAACTTATTTCTCCCACCCGCCTTCCTGCAGGCATGACCAGATCACCGCGGTTGAAGTCCTCCCCCTAAACCTATTTTTGGAAACCAGGGATTTCCCAGATTACCGCCCGTCCCCTCCGCCCCGCCGGCCCCCCCGCAGGGAGCGCTTGCGCCTCGAGAGCTTCCTTTGGGCACCGAAGTGGTTCGATCCTGTTTTGTAAAAATGCCGTCAAGCAGCCCTCTCCAGACTCTTTGAGGAACACTAAGTTACAGACTCGTCCACACGCGACACCAGTTGCCATTTCCACCCGCCAGAGCGGCGACGGTCCGCCCAACGCTCGCACCCCCACCCCCGGCCACGCGCTGAGCACGAGTCACGCAGGTGCAAAGGGTGAGGGGCGGCTAAACAGCACGACGGGCGCAGGTTCGCACAAATCACCAAAGCCGCGCAGGAGCGGTAACGGATTCGGCCAACTCAGTTTAGGGAATGATGTATCTTGTAAAGATCCTTTATTATCCTCGTGTTTGGATATATTACAAACGGGGTGGGCCGGACGTCCTTTAGCTAGGGACGGTCTCCTTGCCCCCTGGAGGCGCCGAGCAGAGCCGGGCTAACCATTCAGCAGGACCCGGCGACTCCCGCGCGAGGGGAACCGCCGAGGGCGGGCGCGGCCTGGAGGGACTAGTTGGCGCGCGCCGGCCGGCGTGGTGACGTCAGGGCGGAAGCGCACGCGGCGTGAAGCGGCCCGGCCCGGCGGTCACGGGAATATCCGTCGCGCCGAGAACGCTGGTTAGTCTCGCTGGGGTTCCGGCTGCGTCGGGCTTGCGTGCAGCTCGTGGAGACTATGGCGTCCGGGCCTCACCCGACAGCGACCGCCGCTGCCGCCTCGTCGGCCGCCCCTAGCGCGGGCGGCTCCAGCTCCGGAACGACCACGACGACGACCACGACGGGAGGGATCCTGATCGGCGACCGCCTGTACTCGGAAGTCTCGCTCACCATCGACCACTCATTGATTCCGGAGGAGAGGCTCTCGCCCACCCCGTCCATGCAGGACGGGCTCGACCTGCCCAGCGAGACGGACTTGCGCATCCTGGGCTGCGAGCTCATCCAGGCCGCCGGCATCCTCCTCCGGCTGCCGCAGGTCAGTGCTCCGGCCCAGGCCGGCGGGGCGCGACCCCCCTTCTCGCCGTCCCGTGCCCCGGTGCCGCCGGCCCCGCAGGGTGGCGATAGCTCCCTCGGGCGCGCCTGCTCGGTCTCCAGAGGCGGCCGGGGCGGGACGGAGGGAAGACGGGGCCGCCGGCGGGCTGTCCGGGTTGCGGGAGGGGGAAGGGAAGCGAGCGGCGGCACAAAATGGCGGCGGCGCCTGGTGCGGGCCCGTCTGACCCCTGCGCTTCCGTTCTCTTCTCTTGTCTGCAGGTGGCGATGGCAACGGGGCAGGTGTTGTTTCACCGTTTTTTCTACTCCAAGTCTTTCGTCAAACACAGTTTCGAGGTAAGCACAGCGGAGGCGGCTAAAAGGGATTTCTTCATCCGGAAATGGGAAGGAGTAGGGGTAGTGTCAGGAGCCAGCTTTTCCAGAAAGGGAGGGGTCTGGGCCTTTGTACCTAGTTCTCGCTCTCCGGGAAGTGGAAGCCTTTAGAGGTGTTTCAGAAACTGGAAAATGGATTCCGAGCCCAGGCGCCCTCTTATCCAGAGTTAGTTACAACTTGCAACTAAATGTAAAACTCCTGTGACATTGAGCTTGACTCTGTATCCAGGATTAAAATAAGTTGAGCAATAAAAAATACAGCATTAGCA
Source organism: Tarsius wallacei (assembly GCA_963574415.1). Classification (NCBI taxonomy): domain Eukaryota; kingdom Metazoa; phylum Chordata; class Mammalia; order Primates; family Tarsiidae; genus Tarsius; species Tarsius wallacei. The sequence goes on from CAUYQG010188115.1 coordinate 2,923, forward strand.
AAGCTGGTAAGCTTATGACCTAGAATTATTCGTTATAATTTTATTTCGCCATAGGTTGTCCCTCTTATGTTCTAAAGTTTATTCATCAAAAGATAAGTTTAACCTGACAATGGTTCTTGTCGCCTTGTGTGTTATTTCAGATTGTTGCCATGGCTTGTATTAATCTTGCATCAAAAATCGAAGAAGCACCTAGAAGAATAAGAGATGTGATTAATGTATTCCACCATCTACGGCAGTTAAGAGGAAAAAGGTAAGATTGGCATTATTGAACATAGCATCTCTTGCTACTGCTGTGCTGTGCACCAATCATCAAGTCAAAACATTTTTCCTTTCAAGTCAGTACGGACGCAACAGAAAACTAAGTAATTTAGGTGTTAAAGTTCACATAGGAAAACACTGATTTAAATTAATTTGGAAAAAATAATTAACCAGTTATCTAAAGTTTGTAGAGGCAGTTGCATTTATGGACAATCCTAACAGTGCTGTGAAGCCAGTCCTGTGGCTTAAGATAAAACAAGAAAGGGAATACGTTTGGCTCAAGTGTGAGTGTATTCTGTAAGTTATTTTTCCTCCCCCCTTTCTGAAAGACTGAAGGCTGGAAGTTTTAACACTGTAGTTCAAGCTAATACTGTGGCAAAGCTCTGTGTAGATTGTTTTTCTACTCGAAGTCCCAGTTAATTCTTTATCAATTGAGGTTGGCTTTTGTTAGAGTACTTCTCAACATTGAACTACGATATATCGCATAATACCGGATCTGAAAGGACTGCAGGATGATAAAGTTTGAAGTTTGAAGTCAAAGGGATTAAACAGGTATTTTGTTTGGCCAGATATAGTCTCAGTGAGTGGGTTTAGAAAAATAACTATTTAAGATTGATTGGATTGCATTTAGATAAGGCCCATTTATTTGATCTTGTAAGAAAATACAGAGACTGAAATAGTATCTCCTAGGTGTTGTGATAACATAACTTATGTGCATCTGTGTGCTCCTGAGAGGAGGCGGTACCAAAAAGTTTGTAGCAGGGCTTCCTGCATCTGCAAGTTACTTCTAATATATGCTTCTAGTATATGCTGCAGAAGGGCATACTTGGTGTAGATTCGTTTTTGTGTTCACTTTTTAAGGAACTGGTGATGTTTGAAAGGAAGTTATAAAAGGATTATAAGTTGTCCTGGGGGTTGGGTGTGTTGGTTAGTGCCAAATTAGTATCCTATGTAAGTAGTCCTTGTTGGCCGAATCTGTAAGTTGACAGTAATGGATCTATTGAGACAAGCAGCTATTGAAGTAACTTTAAAATGACTAGCCTATTCTGAAAGTCCACAGATAGTTTTTTTAAAAGCCTACTCAAAAAGTCAGAAACATTTCTGTCTAGACACTTCTCATAGCATTTTTCATTTTCTTACATGCGTTTCCTCCCCCATCTTTCCTCATTCACTTTACCTGTGTCCAAGGATAGAGTGATTTTTTAAAGATATCTTTTAGTTTCTTGGTTAGGAGTTCCTGGGAATTGGTATAGAAGTAGTCTGATTTATTTAGGTATCTGGCTGATTCTTCAGGATGTTTAAACAGTGACACCAATACAAGTCTCTCTTTAGTCCAAGGATTCTGTTTGCTTAAAGAAAATAGTTTTCTGATAGTTTTCTTTGAACCATTGAGCCAACTATTATGTAATCACATGATTATTTTCTGTGAAATTTTCCTGTGAGACTAAGAGTTCTTCCTTGATGTCAGAACAGGATCTAACTGTAAATACTTTGGAATTTAAGACAATCCCATCTGACTGTTCTGTCTTAGGTATTAGTGTGGTTTTCTGTTTTTGTTTTTGGTTATTGTTACAGAGAAACTGATTTTGTTTCAATCTTAGAAATCTGATTATAGTATGAATTTAAAAGGAGTCGTTAATTGCATGGAAGCCTTTTTTTAAAGCAGGATGTAAAAGTGTTTCTATGCATATTACAAGTTTACTCAGACACGTAACTTGTATATGTTATTAACTTCAACTCTTTTTTCCCTTGCAACCGACTATACAGCGACCAGCTACATTTACCAAAGCCTGGGTGATGTGGAGTGGTACATAGAGATGAAGCTGTCGTCATGGCAACAGTGAGTGAAGTATCGAAAATCCCCAAGGAGAAGCCAGTGCTCTGAGAATAGGTCACTGGAATCGGGGACTAACAGGTTGGCCACTGGTGAACCATTTAGAAAAACTCCTGTTTCTGGTTAAAAGCTTTTGTCTTTGCTGTCCAAGTTATTATAACTATAGCTTTGTGTATATAATATATATGTATATGTGTTTTTTTGTTTTGTTTTGTTTTGTTTTGCATAGGCTAATGTCATTAGAAAGTATTATCACTATTACACTTCAGTTAGGTAGAGCATATAATGTGTCTCAATGATGCTGTTTGTTTTGATCTAGTTTTTGTAAAAACTTTGTTACAGTGTGACCTTGATAAATTACAGTGGAGGGACATCATACAATCTTTAAGTCATTATTCTGCAGTCCTGATCACACATTTAGAATCAGCAGAGGAGCTTTTTAAAAATACTAGTTCTTAGTCCCCAACGTGGATTATTTGACCTATTTCCCTTCAGTTTTTTATAGTTTGACAATTGTCTTTTAAGGTCAAACTAAATGGCTGAATTTAGAGGGGAGATTGCCTTTCATTTCAGTAGTTTCCAAATATGTACTTTTAAGAGAATAGCATATTAATTCTGAAAGACTAGTTTAACCACTCTCATGGTGAATATTATGTATTTTCAGTATATTTACAGACCGTAAAAGCTTGAATAGGTAAGAGTTGGAAGGGTGTTATGTGATGTCATTTAGTCCAGCAACCTTCCTGCAGTTTATTTCTGTGACTTTATAAGGTGGCCTGCAGTTCGTTTGAACACCTCTAAAGAAAGAAGGATCCTACTACTTTCTTTGAAGTGGGCCTTACAGATTTCTGTTATCTTGAGTAGTATAAACTACCTGTCTAGTGTTAGTACAGTCACTTGATCTAGTTCCAACATTTGTTTTAATACATGAATGAAACTAACCATGTTTGGGTCTCTATCCTAATTTTTGTTGTTGACTTTGTACATCACTTGCATTAATCGTGGGGGAAAAGCTTCGCCAAGAGACCAGATAATAAACCTCTAATGACCAAAGACCCAAGATTTTCTAGAATTTGAAAGTTGTTTGCATATACATCAGAAAAATCTGACAATAGAAACCTAAAGCAGAGAAGGTGGAGTTAGGTAGTTTGTGTGTTAATGAAAATCGTTTCCGTATTTCTGAGTATTCTCTGACTAGATGAAGGCATCTTCTTTTAAAGAGATTTTAAAATGCTACCTCTCCAGACTTTCCTTGGTGAGGAAACCTTACCTGATCTGGGAGGAAGAAATTCTGGCAAGCCTTAATGTGCTTGTTGGGACAGAAGGTGTTCATTGATACCTGGTTAAGAAAGTACTTGCTTAAGTTGTTTTCCTAAACCTTTGCTCACTGCTGAATTATGGAGATATGTTTTTCTATTCTGATACAAAATAATTTTTCTAAGGTAGTTGCAAGTTGTATGTACACTTTTTAAAAAATTTTAGAATCAAGAGATATGTGCTTCTTGATTTATGAGGTAAAACCAGTTCTGAACAAAATACAGATCAGGTTATATACCCACAAAAGTTAACTTAAAATTTCATGTTTGTATACCTAATCCTGAATTGTACCCCACATCTTTATATTAAAAAAAAAAAAAAGAAAATTTCAGGTAATAGCATGACTAAGCAAGAAGTTGAGCTATATGGTTGAATTATAGTAAATGGGTTCGATTTTTTAAAAAAAATCTTTTGTTATTGAGATTGGGATCTTGACACACAAAACAAAGGAAAGTAAAGATTATAGCAGATAGATAGGATACTAAGTAGAATTTCTTAGTGATTAAGCCTGGCTTGGGATCAGATAGTAGCTATAATTCAAACAGGGGTTTAGCTTGTTTAGTGTAATTGTAAGAACAAATGAATTGTATCACCATTTAAAATTTGAAGGCAAATCTTAAAGCAGGTTATCTTAGTAAAAGGTATAATTTTGGTCAACATAAATGGAGAAAAATGAGATGGAACTGTAATCTTAAACTTAATTTTTAATAGGAATTCTGATGGTATAGTCTGCTGTCTGGATTGCAGGGGGTTAAGAGTTAACTGGTGTGCACCTGTAACACAGGAGCTATTTTATCTGCTAATGCCAGTTGAAAGAGAGCCATCAGGTAACCAACCATTATCATCAGCCATCAGAAGAGTCTGAGGTGCATTTGACTTTTCCAAATTACCTATAATAACAAATAAAACCTGATCATAAACCTTAAGATTTTAAAAATATTTTCATATATACGGGTGTATATGTAATTTATATGTGTATACACACACACTCTTAATTTGAGTTAAATTTTATTGTTTTCAAATTTGGAATCTACTGTCCTGATAAAATGGACATTCATTATATATTTATGTTAGAAAGCAGTTCAATGTGGCCAGTTGGTGGCCTCATTCCTCAGTCGTGTGGAATTGAACTGAGTACAGGCCAATTTAAGTAACAGCTGTTTTTCATCTTGTCAGCTCCGCCAACTTTTGTTTGTGATTTGATAAAAATCAGACTTGAGAAATAGTGTAGTAAGCATTCCATTTTTATTATAATTTTAATTGGGAGAAAGGAAAATGATAACTTTTTATTCTGATAACACGTCACCATAGGGTGGGTTAGTGTAGCTCATTTCAGATTGTTTTCTAACTTCAGGTGTATTGCAGTAGATCTTTGTTTTAAAAATGATTGTTTTTCTGTATCTGGCGTGCATTGGGGTAAATGTTGAGAACAACTCCCTTAAAAATAGATGGGCATTCTGACTAGAGCAAAGACTCCTGAATCTTTTTGGTTGAAAAGGTACTGAGTATAGGCGAAAATATTCATATACTTACCATATAATCAGTGTCTTAATAAAAATGTTCTTTTTAGGCTGGGCTCGGTGGCTCATGCCTATAATCCCAGCACTTTGGGAGGCTGAGGTGAGAGGATTGCCTAAGCCCACGGGTTCGAGACCAGCTTAGGCAACTTGGTGAGACCTCATCTCTAAAAGAAACAAAAAAAATGTTTTTGTTGTATGGTCCTAAAATGTATTTAAAGGACATGGGTACATTTCATAAACATTTTTAAAAGAGTCCAATTCCTTAATATTTCCTGGCCTTATTTAAAACTTCTCAGGAAGAAACCAGTTTTAAATTGTAAGACATAAATAAGATAGTCTTTTATTGTGAATAGTAGGGGTTTTTTCTTTTAACCTATATAAAAAAACACTTGGGACGGCATCACTTGGATGTGCTGTTTTCAAATCATTAAACCACTGACATAAGCCTTCTGTGTTATAGACATGTTTGAGTTATCAAAATTGAGTCTGGCACAGAGACCTGGAATGTGTTACGGTTCCCTCATCATGGTCTCACTGAAGCATATTGCCTAATGACTATAGCCCTGGCCAAATTTGGCCTGGATCTCATGCATCACTTAGAGTTTGAATAGGATTTTTCCTATTTATTTCTTTGGTAATTGAGTTGCATCTTTAGTTTTAGATTTTTATTTTTTTAATGGAGGTAGGTTCTTAAAACAACTTGAGAGCTATTGCCCCCTTAGAAGCTGGATTAGCTACCTGCTGCTTCCCCTAATTTTGTATTTTGGCCATAAAACAGCCAAGAGTTGATACTGTATACAATGAGTAAAAAAATATTATAGTCTTATGAGGACTTTATAATACTGTAAGTTGTCTCAGGAGCACATTAGTTTTGTTTGTGATAATAAATCATGCTATCACTAAAGTAAAATATATATACTCAAAATATAATCAGAATGGAAAAGTTAACGAGGATAAATTCAGAAGTATTTTAAGAGTGAGTTTTTTTATTACAGAAGTGAGTTAGGAATTTAGTCTAGATGAATGTTTAATTAGCATAACTTGGACAGCACAAGATTAATGCTTTAACTTGTTTGCAGGAGTTTAAAAAGCTGGTTTCTGTTGCCAATAGTTGGTTGGAAGGGAAAATGGAGATGCCACAAATAAAATTTTTTGGATGTGCAAAACAGTTTTGATTTTATTTCTTACAAACTATAGGACTCCAAGCCCCCTGATCCTTGATCAGAACTACATTAACACCAAAAATCAAGTTATCAAAGCAGAGAGGAGGGTGCTAAAGGAGTTGGGATTTTGTGTTCATGTCAAGCATCCCCATAAGGTGAGTTGTAGAGTACTGAAATTATATTCGTAAGTATTAGGGCTTTTCTTTAAAATTTTTACATTAATATATGTTATGTTTATATGTGAAAGTTAACCTTGGTTTTAAAAGCATTCCTTTGGATATTGAGATTTATTGGTAAAATGAGAGTCAAAAAGACATAGGTTCAAATCTTCAGTCTTAATTGTGTGCTCATAGAGAAGTTCTTTTTGCTTCTGTCATTAAGTCCCAGTTTTCCCACTTAGAAATAGATGGTGGAATTTCTCATTCCAAGGAATAAATAATATGCAGCTGCAAAAGTATGTGGCACATTTCCCGTCATAGTAAAAGGTTCTCAGTGCAGTGGCGGTTCATTGTTACCATTATTGGAAGCTCCTAGGTCTTTCTCAGCAACTCTTTGCTTTCATATTATCAACATAGGTGGTTTTGAGAGCTGGTGCTCAGTTCAAGACAACCTGGGATAGAAAGGTCCCGTGGGAAATTAGATGAAATAATCTAGGACAGTGCCCATCACATGGTAAAGTTTTCATGAAAAATATTTTTAGTTGAATTACCTACTTTTTCCTTTATAATTTTGGAATATGCTTAACATCTGTTTTTATAAAATCTAGTAACAATTCACATTGAGTTTCAGACATATTTTTGGTTGGTCTATATTGTCTACGCAGAATTAGAACTTAAATCTAACATTTTCAATTACTTTTTTCATTGAACTCTATACTCAAAGAACTACCAGTATGCTAAACTGAGGTTTTTTTTCCCTTGTCCTTCAGATCATTGTTATGTATTTACAAGTCTTAGAATGTGAACGTAATCAAACCCTGGTTCAAACTGCCTGGTAAGTTGCTTTTTTAGATTTCTTTCCTAGCCAGGAAAACAGAAGCAGAAATAAAGTAAGTTTCATTTTCCCTTTCCAAAATAATGAGATACATTTGTTTTGGGGCTTTTTTTTTTTTGTTTTATTTTTTAACCAAAAGGTAAATAATGCTTATTTCTGCTTCCTGTTTTCTTGGCTTGACTAATTACTTTTAATGGAGAACTCAATTTAACTTTGTTCTTTTTTCTACTCTTTAATTAAAGGGTAGTCCATGATGGTAAGTCATAGAACTCTGCCCTCTGCACTTCAGCCCATGACCTCAGGATGGCCTGATTGGCTGCCCTGCTCTCCAGCCAATCCAGTGCAAGCTCTCATCCGAGATTCACTGAAGTGGTCCATATCCATCTGGCAGCATCTTCTAGTTCTGTCGGGGTGTCAAAAGGATTTGTATATTTGCTTCTAGAAGTAACTATATTTGACATGCCTATGTATTTCATGTATACTTGTAACTATCAAAATTGAATAGTTAATTTTTTTGATAGATTTGTTGTCCAGCCATTATGAATTAAATGGGTTTTTTTGGTTAGGAGTTTGATTCAATTTATTTTTAGTGTGTATAGCATGAAAAAGATGACTACAAATTGCAGCTTTAAGTGGGCACCAGTTCCCACATTGGGTTAATAGCTACTGGGCTATATTGCAGGCAATATTAGAGGTAAAAATTACTTAATTTTTAAAAGCGATGTTATTATTATATTGCTAAAATGTTTTAAAACTTGGGGCTTTTGAGGTGTAGATGTGTGATTTGGAGTGCTGGCTTATTTAAAGGTCAAGAGAGGAAGTTGTGGTTCAGCCACAACTACTGTTTCATAAGACTGTTGATGTGCAGGACTTAGTGGAGTAATTTTTATGTCCTGGACTTTCCAGCAAGATGTCCTTTTTACGATTGCCATGCTTTTGGACTCAGTAAATATTAGTAATATTAGAAAAGTCTCATTGCTTGTATAAAATGCGTATTTTAAATGTGTCCCATAAAATGGTTTTTAGCAGTTTTCATGGGGTAAGGCTTTTTAAGAAATAAAAATAGTCTGTTTAATTTTAGCTTAACCTTTCAAATGACTTGTAAGAATTGCTTTAATAGTTTAGGAATATTGTGGAGAGGGTTCACTAATGAAAGTCCAGCAATTTATTAACTGAAGTAGGTTACTGCTTTTACCTAGTCTCAAAAAAAGGTATGTAAACAAGGCCATTATGTATATTTATTGTTCTTTACTTTCCTGCCTAGATTTTCTGAAGTTACTTTAGTTTTCTTAATATAAGTTTAACTTGGTGGATGCTTATTGACAATGCCTTTTACCCCTGTTACAGTAATTTGAGTTTTTGAAAGAACCTGGTTGACACTGCTTTTTATTGTGGATAAAGGAGAGATGGTCAATAATTAATGGCTTGAAGTATTATTGGAGTGGTGTATCAATTTCTGAAACTAGTCATATCAGAATCGACTTTCAAATCATTGCTTTTTATAGAAATATTACTAAAGAACTTTAGGAGTAATTTCTATTTGAATAATAATATAGATTAATTTAAAAGGGCTTTTGATCATATATAGGAAAACTGAAAAATGGTCCTAGTCTTAAATTCTTATTTCTTAATGATTTTTGAATTAATAATTAGTATATGGTAGAATATGAGAATGTGAATATAAATGGGAAGAAAAAAGAATAAAGTAGATTGAGTCTCCAATTTTATGTAAGCTTCAGAAGAACTGATTTGTTTATATACAAGCTTATTAGTTAAAATATTTTTCAGGAATTATATGAATGACAGTCTCCGAACCAATGTTTTTGTTCGATTTCAACCAGAGACTATAGCATGTGCTTGCATCTACCTTGCAGCTAGAGCACTTCAGGTAGGTGTATATACCTGGTTTTGTTCTATAGGATAAGTCATAAGAATTTTCAGTGGGTCCAGCAAAAACCAGGACATTTTTAATCTAAACTGTTCTGTTTTTATGGTTTAGATTCCATTGCCAACTCGTCCCCATTGGTTTCTTCTTTTTGGTACTACAGAAGAAGAGATCCAGGAGATCTGTATAGAAACACTTAGGCTTTATACCAGAAAAAAGGTACTTTTATTCAAGTTTGTGCTGACATGCAAGAATCTAAACTACTGTAAGGGAGAAATACTAACTCCATTTTCCTCCAACAGCCAAACTATGAATTGCTGGAAAAAGAAGTAGAAAAACGAAAAGTAGCCTTACAAGAAGCCAAATTAAAAGCAAAAGGATTGAATCCTGATGGAACTCCAGCCCTTTCAACTCTTGGTGGATTTTCTCCAGCCTCCAAGCCATGTAAGGATAGAATTAAAACAATTTGGAGGCATTGAAAGTGTGCTGTTACTAGAAAGCTTTAGCATTCAACATTTGCACAGAAAAATGATATTAAGAATTTGTTACTGTTACTGTTTTATCTTACCACAGTCACCTGAAGACTGATACTTAGAAGCATGATACTTTGAGTTACATTTGGAAAACAACTTTTGGCCCTTTGTTTAGTATAATACTTAACATGTCATTATCATATCTTAAAGCATCACCAAGAGAAGTAAAAGCTGAAGAGAAGTCACCTATCTCCATTAATGTGAAGACAGTCAAAAAAGAACCTGAGGATAGACAACAGGCTTCTAAAAGCCCTTACAATGGGTGAGTGTACTTGAGTTAGAAAACAGCCTAAAGCAGTCTTTTTTTTTATGTATTCACTTTTTTAAAAAAAACAAAAGTGACATTGCAGGAGACGTGTTATTTTCTAACACACTAAATTTGTAACTAAAATTGTGTATTTTTTTTTTCCAAAGTGTAAGAAAAGACAGCAAGAGAAGTAGAAATAGCAGAAGTGCAAGTCGATCAAGGTCAAGAACACGATCACGTTCTAGATCACATACTCCAAGAAGACAGTAAGTAAATGGTTTCTTAGGGAAGCAGTCTTACTTGGTGTTTTGTTCATTGCTTTTTCTTTAAAAATCAAATAACAGACTTTTCAAAGTAGGCTATAATTAGGCTTTTTAACATGAAGTAAATTTCGATAAATTTGGAGACATGTTCTGGATATGTAGTATCTTAGTGGCATTCCATTTTCTCCCATGTTTTTTGGAGAACTGTAGGGACTATGCACAAAGTGCTGTGGGGTGTATAACATCTGTCTATAGTGTAAAAACATCTTTTCATTCCAGTTAGAAAATATATTTCATTAACCCCTTATTAATAACTAGTAGTCAAATTAACCACAGCCAATGATTCTTCCCTAGTTAGGTTTGTAAATAGATTGCTAGCTCCTGTTAGCTCTTCAATGACTCTTTTAAGCATGTGGGAAATATTCGATAAAATGCTTGTTTCTAAGACACTGTAAGAGTTGCTAATTACTTCCCTCTTTGGAATGCAGACATAAGTGTATTTAAGATTTGTCTAATATGTTACAGGTGTGGACATCTATATAAGAGAGGGGGTAAGGAGATTTAGAAAGTCAGTTCTGGTTTGTCATTGATAGATACAGCTGATAATTTTGTTTTGAACTTGTTGTGAGCAACCACTAAAATAACCTTCCCCACAGAAAATCTAAACTTCAAATTTTTTATCATTTAAGTTATAATAATAGGCGGAGTCGATCTGGAACATACAGCTCAAGATCAAGAAGCAGGTCCCGCAGTCACAGTGAAAGCCCTCGAAGACATCATAATCATGGTTCTCCTCACCTTAAAGCCAAGCATACCAGAGATGATTTAAAAAGTTCAAATAGACATGGTCATAAAAGGAAAAAATCTCGTTCTCGATCTCAGAGCAAGTCTCGGGATCACTCAGATGCTGCCAAGAAACACAGGCATGAAAGGGGACATCATAGGGACAGGCGTGAAAGATCTCGCTCCTTTGAGAGGTCCCATAAAGGCAAGCACCATGGTGGCAGTCGCTCAGGACATGGCAGGCACAGACGCTGACTTTTTCTTCCTTTGGGCCTGCATCAATTCCTGGTTTTGCTGATCTACAGTGTGATGTATGGACTCATACTCGAAACATTAAACACAAATGGATTAGGATTTGATTTATTAAAACCCTCTAGGTCTCTAGAAACACTGAGGACATTTTCTTTCAGAAAAGAACTATGTTAATTTTTTTTGCACATTAAAATGCCCTAGCAGTATCTATTTGGAAACCATGGTCAGGTTCAACTGTACTTTATTATAGTTGTGTATTGTTTATTGCTATAAGAACTGGAGCGTGAATTCTGTAAAAATGTATCTTATTTTTATACAGACAAAATTGCAGACACTGTTTTATTTAAGTGGTTATTTGTTTAAATGATGGTGAATACTTTCTTAACACTGGTTTGTCTGCATGTGTAAAGATTTTTACAAGGAAATAAAATACAAATCTTGGTTTTTCTAAACTGCTTCAAATATTTTATTTAAATAAATTATTAAAAAGTGAAATTTCAGTAGCAAAACAGCTGTACTGGTTTTCTGGCAAACCTTTTCTCCATTAAATGGTAGTTTTCAGATTATTAAAATGCAATTCTTACCTACATTGTGAGCTATTATTAATAGTCTTCCCTGTATATATGGGAAAAGTAACTGGAAGTGGCCCAAATGTAACATTAAATGTTACACTGTAGCATTAAACTCAAAACTTGATTTGCCCTTGAATAAGTACCATAAGGTAATTTTAAGTTAGTTTTAAGTACTTGAACCTGTTTCTAAGTGAGCTGCCCTTTTGAACAAACCCAAACTAAGATGGCAGTAAATAAGACCCACCTATTGAGCCTTAATGATTCTGTAGAACTTAGGCATTTAATATTATTTAATGATTATTATTTAAGCTAGGAGAATTCAATAATAAGGTGCGAGGCCCTGGGCCTGGATGGGTTATACAGTATAGTCTAACCACAAAGAAGTTTTTGATTTTTTTTTTTAAAGCCAAAACAACCAGATGAATATTTTCAAGTTATTCACATTATTTTTTCTCCAACATAATGAAAATCAACTTAGGAATCATAAAATAATGGTTTGTTACAGTTATACTAAGGTTTCTATTCTATTATACTTTCTTATTTTTTTCTTTTTACCTACTTTGATTACTTGTCCACTAGACCTGGCTCCAAGTGATTTGCTGCTGTTTAAAAAATTCAGATACCCCCAGAGAGAATGACTACTGCCACTAAGGATATTTTTAAAGTAAAGTTGTAGCTTGTGACAAGGACTCCAAAAAAAAACTTATGACATGTTCAATGGTGGGCAGTGAGGCTGGAAAAAGTAAATAGCTTCACAAGGCAACTACTTGGAAGAAGACAAGATTCACTTGGATATAAAAGTGTCAGGTATGCTTCTTAAATCAGCTGTAGTTCTAACTATAAAAACTAATGAGACTTAGCATAAGTTATTGACTTCATGCTACCTTGAAAGACGGTATATAGTTCGTTCAAACATTTATTTTTTATTTTTGAGTCTTGAGTCACTCTGTCACCCAGGCTGGAGTGCAGTGGCACACTCAGCCACTGCAGCCTCGACCTGCTGGCCTCAGGTGATCCTTCTGCTTCAGCTTTCCAAGTAGCAAGAACCAGAGGCATGTGCTACCATGCCTGGCTGATGTTTTGATTTACTGTGGAAATGAGGTTTTGCCATGTTGCTCAGGCTGGTCTCGAGGTCTTATACCCATGGACTCAGACAATCCTCTCGCCTCTACCTCCCACAGTGCTAGAATTACAGACATGAACTATTGCGCCAGGCCTTGAACCAAATTCTTTTTGTTTTGGTTTTGAGCTGGAGTCACACTGCAGCCTCGACCTGCTAGGCTCAGGCAATCCTTCTGCCTCAGTCTCCCAAGTAGCTGGAACTGCAGGTCCATGCCACCATACCCTGATAATTTTTTGATTTATTGTAGAGATGAGGTCTCATGTTGCCCAGGCTGGTCTTGAACCTGTGGGCTCAGGCAATCCTCTCGCCTCAGCCCAAAGTGCTGGGATTACAGGCTTAAGTCACTGTTCCCGGCTTTTTTTTTTTTTTTTTTTTTTTTGAGTCTCACTCTGTCGCCCAAGCTAGAGTACAGTGGCAGGCTCATGGCCACCACAGCTTGACCTGCTGGGCTCAGGCAATCCTTCTGCTTCAGCCTTCCAAAGAGCTGGAACTAAAAGCATGCACCACCATGCCCAGCTAATTTTTTGATTTATTGCAGAGATAAGGTCTTGCCATGTTGCCCAGACTGTTTCAAACCCCTGGGCTCAGGGAATCCTCTTGCCTCCACCTCCCAGAGTGCTGGGATTACAGGTGTGAGCCAGTGCACCCAGCTTAAACCTGTTTCTGAAGAGCTAAATGCTGGACAGTTTTTCTTTACAAGACAGGCATTGAAGAAAGGCAAAGGCAAATGTTAGCATAGGTAGGACCTGTTAACAAATTAATCTTGAAATTAGGCCTCGCTGTTACCCTGGCCATTCTCAAACTCTTGGTCTCAAAGAATATTCTCACCTCAGCCTCCTGTGTACTGAATTCTTAATAGTGTCTATGCTTTATCCTTGCTTGGAAATAGGAGTGCTGTGGATGAGTTGTTTGTGAAGATGGGGAATTGTAGAGGGTACACCTGCATGTGCAATGCTGTGTATAAGTTAAAGGTGTTTTTCGAGGTGGCTTTGCAGGCTAGACAAAGTGTCTATTTTAGTGTCCTAATTTTTATTTAAATGTCTGTTACTGAATCAGTTTTCTAGGTTCTTGTCAAAAGAAATTAACGAGCTGAGGCAGCTCTATTGCTATTTTAAACTACAAAGAAAAACCCATTTTCCAACTTTTATTTGGAAAATCTCAAACACAAAGGAGAGAATACCCATCTCTTAGATCCAAAAATAGTCAATCTGTGGTTAGCCAACCTTGTTTAATCTATACAGTACTCCACTTCCACCCACCCTTATCTGAAAGAAAATCCTACACAAATGATTTCATTCCCTGGTGTTTCAATCCAAAAGGTAAGAACTTTTAAAACAACCGCAATACTTTTATAAAAAAAGTTAACAGTAATGTCATACTACCCCTCTCAGTATCTAAGTTTTCTTTATCTTTAACTATTTTTTATAATTTGGTTTATTGAAAGTCCATGTATGTTGCGTTGGCTTTAATCACAGATTTCTCAATTTTTTTCTTACTAGAAAAAAATGGGTCATGTCTTGAGGAATTTTCCATATTCTGGGTTTGCTCATTTTAACTATGAACACATTTTCCTGTCCCCAGTGTTGTAAAGTGGTTGATCTTGAAGCTTGATTAGATTCAGGTTTAATTTTTTTGTGTGTGAAATTCAGAAGTCTGGAGACTCAGACTGCTACTCTAGAACTGGCACTAGATTGCTGCCTCATTCACCACTAGGCATTTCACTGGGTTCCCAGTTCTTAATCTATTGGTGCCTGTAACTCAACAGCGTTGTAGTATCTATGCTTCCTCTGTCTGTCTCATCTTTGTTGACCCACTACAGTCATACAAATAAGTTACTTAGTATTTGTGATATTTTTTCTTCAAATGACCCACAAATGGAACCCTGATTTTTAATACGCCTCTTCATGTCATAAAATAATTACATTTGTCTCTTACAATGGTATGTTAAGCCTAAAAGACCAGTGAAATTCTTAACCATGTTTCCATTTTAAAACAAACATAAAATGACTACTAAACTGAAGTTTTGCTTTAATAGCTTTAAGTATTGTCACTGTTATCATCAGTTACCTATTATTAACACTATGATCTACATTAAAAGCCTTCCTATTGAAAAACAGTTCAAAAGCAAGATAATTTAATAACAAATACTAATTTCTTTCATTTCTTAACACCATGAGCTATAATAGATTATAAAGATAAGTTTTTCCGTGTGTATTTTTTTTTGGGGGGGGGGAGTTGGAATCTCACTCTCACCCAGACTGCAGTGCGGGGGGGAGTTGGAATCTCACTCTGTCACCCAGACTGCAGTGCAGTGGCATGCTCCTGGCTACCGCAGCCTCCACCTGCTGGGCTCCGGCGATCCTTCCACCTCAGCCTTCCAAGTAGCCGGGACTACAGGTACGTGTTACCACGCCTGGCTAATTTTTGTTTTATTGTAGAGACAAGGTCTCGCCAAGTTGCCTGGGTGGGTTTTGAACCCGCGGGCTCAGGCAATCCACTTGCCTCGGCCTCTCAAAGTGCTGGGATTACAGGCTGAGCCACCGAGCCCGGCCGATAAGTTTTTTTTTTTAATACTAGATTTTTTAAAATGTTTACTAAAAGCACAAGCATATTGAGCGGGGCTTAGTTTAGCTACAGAGACAGAATATGCATGGGGTCTAATAAGGAGAACTTCACTTGCCCCAAGTGAAGACTGGAAGGGAGCAACGTTCACTGTGGGCCTTGAGCCCCGCATCCCTTCACTCTAAGCCTCGAGGCCCAGCCTGACTTTGTGATCATTTGTTCAAAGCTTGGTTTTGTAACCATTTGAACATTTCCATCTATGAAAGGGAAGGCACATGGACTTCCATGTTAACTCTGCATTCAAATGATGACTTAGGTTTAGATTTGATAAGTTATTTTACCTCTGCAAACTGGCCCTTACCTCACAGCATTTTGTATACTATATATTTTGGGCAAATAATATTTTTACCACCACATTCCAAATAGTTAATATTAGAAAGCATCCAACTACTCCAAAAAGTTTGAATTCTATGATTCTAAACAAAATTTAGGAGACAACTGTTTAAGAATATCACTTCACAACTCTGAATAACACAAGATTTTCATAATGTATCAAAAACTGCTTGGGCTCTTTGATTCTAGGTGACCTTTTGACCTTTCTGCTTTTGCCATCTACGCTTAATATAATTTAAATACATGCCTACCCTGCCTGCTTTTGTATTTCATCAAATTCCCTGATATCAGCTGTCACCTTTCCAGTATGTATAGTAGCATTTCTGTCTACACCTTTGCCACAATTCTGTCTTCAAATAGTAACTAAAATGATCTATTTAAAGTGTTAATCATGTTGCTCTAATACATAAAGCCTCCAATGGTTTCCCATTTCATTTTGCATAAACTTCAAACCCCTTGTCAGCCTGTTCATTAACCCTGTTTTTCCTGTTCACATATTATAGCACATCTCATCCTGGACTGTTGCATTTGCTATCTTGCCTGCTTGAGGATGTTCCTGTTCCAGATCTTACGAGAGAGTATTATGTTGGGGGGGGGGCGGGGTGCTGCTTTCACCATCCTATCTAAAATAAGTCCCTCTAAATACCCCTATCACGCTCTATCCCTTGGCATAATTTTGTCATAATGCTCACCACTGACTGAAATTATTTTACCATTTACTTTCTTTCTTATTATAAGAGCCAGCAGTAGTGGTTCAAGCCTGTAATCCCAGCACTTTGGGAGGCTTAGGCAAGAGGACTGCCTGAGCCCAGGGGTTCAAGACCAGTTTGGGGAACTTGGTAAGACCTTGCCGCTACAAAAAAAAGCCGGGCATGGTGGCTTGTGCTTGTGGTTCCAGCTACTTGGAAGGCTGAAGCAGAAGAATTAACTAAGCCCAGCAGGTCAAGGTGGCCGTGTGCATGTCACTGCACTTCAGCCTGGGCAACAGAGTGAGACTCTAGCTCAAATTCTTCTAGGTGTGGCCAATAGGAACCCCTTTACGAAAGTTCCTGTGTCCTTTAAGGTGAACATTATAAAAGACTTTTTTCCACATATATGCCTTTCCAAAAGATACACAGTATTTGTGCTTTCTCTAGATGTGTATAACCAGAAGCTCTTGGGATAAGCACTGGCTACATAGGGGATGAGATAACTTTTAAAGGTCAAGATAACTACCTTGCCAACGTATAGGGTTTCCCAAACAACTGTCCTTTCAATCAAGAACAATCTTCCCCTTTCTTATGGTTTGGATAGGGTTTGTTTGGCCCTGCCAGGTCTTATGTTGAAATTTGATCCCAATACTGGTGGCAGGGCCTAGTGGGAAATATTGGGTCATGGGAGTGGATACCTCATGAATGGCTTGGTGCCATTCTCATGGTAAATTCTTGCTCTATTAGTTTCCACAAGAGCTGCTTGTTAAAAAAGAGCCTAGCACTTTCTCACTTTCTTTCTCTCTCTCTCCTTCCTCTCTCACCATGTGACCTCTGTACATGCCTACTCCCCTCTCCATTCTGCCATGAGTGGAAGTTTCCTGAGGACCTCATCTGAAGCAGATGTTGGTGCCATGCTTCTTGTAAAGCCTTCAGAACCATGAGCCAAATAAAACTCTTTTCTTTATAAATTACTCAGCTTCTGGCATTCTTCTCTTTTCCTTTTTTTTTTTTTTTTTTTTGGAGTTGGATTATCAATCTGTTGCCCAGGCTGGAGTGCAATGGCATGCTCACAGTCACTGCAGCCTCGACCTGCTGGGCTCAGGCAATCCTTCCTCTTCAGCCTTCCAAGTAGCTAGAACCACAAGTGCACACCACCACACCCAGCTAATATTTTGATTTATTGTAGAGACATCTCACCAAGTGCCCAGGTTGGTCCCGAACTCCTGGACTCAGGCAATTCTCTTGCCTGTGCCTTCCAAAGTTCTGGGGCTATAGGCGTGAGCCACCACACCAGGCAAGTATTCTTTTCTAATAATACAAGCACTAAGATACCCATGCATGATCCTTAGTCTTCTTTTAGTTTGCAATACAGTCAGCAATAAGTACTTATGCCACTAGAGGTCACTGTTTGACTATATGTGATAGAACAGGCTCCTCAAGCCCCAAGCTGCAGTCCAGTACAGGTCCATGGCCTATTTAGGAACCGGGCAGCACAGCAGGAGGTGAGTGGCAGGTTGCGCACTCTAATGCCTGATGATCCTCCCCGCCCATCATTCATGGAAAAATTGTCTTCCATGAAACCAGTCCCTGATGCCAAAAAGGCTGGGGACTGCTGATAGACTCTCTCTCTCCAAGTCTCACATCAGCTGACTGGCAAGTCTTATTCTGAACACACAACCCCTTTGTTTCCAAAAGAACACTAGTGTCTAGATGTCCATTTAAGCCTCATTTGGAACTTTAATTCAGACTTGAAACTTTGATAACAACTCTAAAGATACATGCCTCTGCAAACTTTTGCTGGCAAAAGAATAAAGATAGCCACCCCTATTTATATACATAAGCACTATGTGCCAGATGCCATTCTGTTTCACACATAATAACTCATTCCATATCTTCCAAAGGTCCCATGGTGGGGAAGAAACCCCTAAGGTTGTGATTTCACCCAGATAATAAGTGGTTTCAGTTCATCCCAGAGCCCATATACTTAACCACTATCCTATATATCAACCTGCATGGCTTTGCTGGAGTCTAATTTTAATCATTCCATATCCAAGCCTGGGTTCACTGGCCTCTTTATAAAACATCCACATGATGAGGTATAAAATCATCAGAGGTCTTTCAGAGCTCAGCAGTGGATGTTATTTATCCGGCATGTACTACTGGGAATTTGTCCAGCAGAGTCATGCAGATGCTCACGCCTGAGTCCAGCCTGCCCACTATGTTGCAAGCAAGCCAGGTCCTGAGATCAAGCCCAGTACCCCATGGCCAACCTACCACCCCATTCAGTGTTGAAAACCTAAGATCATCAACATTTCCCCCACAAAGCCATCACTTCCTGGAAGCAGTATCAGCTTGCTTTGGAAGTGGTTTCAAATTAAGCCCCAAGGTGCATGATATGGTTTGAGATCTTTCCTCATCAGCAAAGGGTGGTAAAAGGGGAATGGATTCTGAAGTGAGACTAACCTGCATTAGAAGTCTAGTCATCGGCCGGGCTCGGTGACTCAGCCTGTAATCCCACGCTTTGGGAGGACGAGGTGAGTGAATTGCCTGAGCCCAGGGGTTCGAGACATGCCTGGGCAACTTGGCGAGACCTCATCTCTACAATAAATCAAAAAATTAGCTGGGCGTGGTAGCACACACCTGAAGTTCCAGCTACTTGGAAGGCTGAGGCGGAAGGATCGCCAGAGCCCAGCAGGTCGAGGCGGTCCAGTCTGGGCGACTGAGTGAGACTTCAACTCAAAAAAAAAAAAAAGTAGTCTAGTCATCCCACTCAGTGGCCAGGTGGCCTTGGACAGAATCACCCAACTCTTCTGAGCCTGAGTTTCCTCATATGTGGGTTGATAATGATAACCCCCTTGTGTGACTGTTGTGAGTTGATACAGGAAGAGACAATGCCACAGAATAGGAAGTATTGCTATTACCATTTTCTCCTTTTTTTATTTTTTTGAGTTGAAGTCTCACTCTGTCACCCAGGTTGGAATGCAGTGGCACGCTCATGGCCACCACGGCCTCGACCTGCTGGGTTCAGGTGATCTTTCTGCCTCAGCCTTCCAAGTAGCTGCAACTATCAGCATGTGACACCACACTCAGCTAATTTTTCTTGAATTATTGTAGAGATGGTCTTGAACCCATGGGCTCAGGCAATCCTCTCACTTCGGCCTCCCAAGGTGCTGGGATTATAGGCATGAGCCACCTCGTCCAGCCTATCATTTTCTTAAAGGCATAGCCTAATCCCCAGCAATCAGAAAAGCTGGCCCTGGTGTTTTGTCCCAGGTGGATCTCTTATGTTATTCCTAAAGCAACTAAAGCACATCACTCTGTGTTGGCAAGTATCATTTCTTGTGCTTGGCCTAATTCTTCCAATTAGATTCCAATCAGAGCTGGGACTATACTTTATACCTCTCTGTATCCCTAGTCTTAACCAAGGACCCCAAAACAGTAAGTAAATGACTATTGATGACAGAGATTAACTGAAGTCTGTTGACAAGTATTTATGGGGTATTTTATATGCCAGGCAATGGGCCACGTTCTGAGAATACTGAGGTGAAGGAAACCCAGTCCCTCATGAAGGGAGCTCCTGCAAAGGCCTGAAACAGCTAATGTACCTTTCTGAGCATCTAATTCCCAGGGAATGACTTTCTTTGTTGAGGCAATCTGGTTTACTGAGTCTCAAACAGGAGGCAAAAGCCAAGTGTGCAGCCCAGAGCCTTTTCATACTGGAGAGTATATAACATGGCATTTAGTGTCCAAGGACGCTGGGGCCGTTTGGGCCCTCACAGGCTGTTCCTACCACCTGCTCCTGAGAACCAGCCCAGCACCTCTCGTTCCCATCAGGGTAACAGCTGGTGAATGTGGGAGACAGCTTGCTGTTCTCCTTACCATGAGAGGTCAGTGCAAGACTTCAGACGCACATGGCCAGTGATGGATTCCCCCTGTGAGTCATTCTAGCAGTACAGTGTCTGAATGATTTGTTTTTGGGTGGAGTGGATGAAAGGGGAACGAATGGGTTGGAAAAAATGAAACCATCTGTTGAATTCACAAATGCCACAAGACATGAGTTCAACCAACATTCAACTGACTCAAGTATTTTTAGCATAAAGAAGGTAATTTGAGGGTTTCAGAAAACAAATGCTGTCTGGAAACCAAAATGATAATTGAAGAAATACTATGCATTAGCAAAAGCTTTACTCTTTCATTTGCAAAAATAAAATAACATTTTCCTTTTTTTTTCCAGGAAAAGGAAGACTTTCAGAAGTTAAAAAGAATGCAGTTTACTGACTAACCTCCTCCCTCTGCAAGTGAATAAAGAACCTTCCTTCTTATCTGGGTTCAGAACTGGCAAGCAACCTCAGTGTGGGCACTTCATAAATATTTATTGATGATGAAAATGTCAACAGTGCAAAGGGACCATTTTGTCATTTCAAGAACCCTTTTGAAATGCCAGTGATTGAAGCAGGATCTTGACTATCCTTTGCAAGTCTTGAACAAGAAAGGCCCAGTTCAGCTGGTCATGTGGAATGAAACAGAACAAGGACACTGGATTAATCTCTTCTGGAGTCTTGGGTTGTGACTGTACTTCCCAAAGAGCACAGCAAACTGAAGCGGTTGGTAGGATCTTTAAACAACCACTCCCAAAACATCCAAGCAACTGAGATTCAGCGACTCCACTTTGTGGGGAAAAAAACAAAAACAAAAACACCTTGTTTCACTTTCCATTAGATATAAAGGCTATGCCTACAAATGGAAATAGTTAAAGTGTAGGTAGGGTGTGGCAGTTCATTTCAGTCATCCTAAACCATCCCAATCATTAGACATCAGTTGAGCTGAGGGACATTCAGAGAGAACATGGTGAAACCACTGTACTGGTTTGTTACCTGGTCAAGGTCTGCTTGTTTTGGCCCACGTACACCTGGTCTTGGCCAATGTAATTCTCATAAACAGAAATGAATGCACCTCAGTAACCATCACCGGTACAGCCTGTGTTGGTGAAGACAGGTTATAGTTGAATTGGGCCAGTATGGCTTGGAGACTTTCCCTCAGAGAGCTGGGCTGTATCTGGCCCTACAGAGACCACTTTCTAGGTTCTAAGAAACATTTTTCATTTGACAGTGGTTGACTCAGGCCAGGGCAGGGGTGGGGCACCTACTACCAGGGTGTGGGTCCTGGCTTTCTTAGGCCTGGAACAGAACGACCCTATTTTCCCCACACCAGCCCCCTGCATCCCACCCTCCATCCCATACCTACACCACCACCACTACCACCAAGGAGTAGCCCCAAGCCCTTTTCAGCATTAGAGGGGTCATCAGGGTAATACTTCCCACTGTTCTGTGCTACTTCTAGTCTCTTTCTTTCTCTCTCAATCTCTCTCTCCTTTCTCTCTCACACACACATACACACATATACACACACACTGTGACCTGCTCTGTCAGGTTTAGCACTGTCTTCATTTGGGGCTCCATGCCCTCAGGTAGGCTCTGAGGCTAACCTTATATCATGGTGCAGGTAGATGCTAAAGCCCATATCATGAACTCAAACCCCTTAGGCAGTGTGGGGGCCCCTCAGTATTCAGGGTAAGCCTCAGGAAAACCAGTGTACTTGGCCACAGCTTCGGCCTCCAACAGCCTCCTATACACATCTCTTATTCTCAGGCTTCCCTCACTCCTGCCATCCACCCTATCAAAGTCTGCCCTTTTGCTCATTCCTCAGATACTGACTGAGCACCTATATATGCAATAAAGACCTGGGAGACGTAGGCTGGAGACATCTCCTCAAAAATAAAAAAGGCCAGGGAAGGAAGGGAATGCTAATTGAGTCCTTTTTGCCAGAAGCTTTTGATGTATGATCTCATTTAATCATGCATCATACCTAAGAGAAAGCTTCATTATCCCTGTTAGTACCAGAGTGGTATAGAGGTGACAAGCAGGGACACGGCCACCTGACTACCTCACTACAAAGTCCAACTTTGTGACCCTGGCAGGGTATTGAACCTTTGTACCCACTGTACTGGCAAAATGCAAACTGGCCTACTGTGAGCACTAAAGGAGCTAATTGATGTAAAAAGTGCTTTTAGACTGGCTTTACTTTTGTGTTAGCTATTAGTATTATGTTATTAGCTGTTACATGTTAGGGATGAGAAAACAGAGGCTAACTGCTCATGTGTAAAGACTGGATTCCACCAGGACCCACAGTAAGTTCACTTCCAAATTCCAAGCTGCTTCTATTTTTTTTTTTTTTTAAGTCAGAGTCTTACTCTGTCACCCAGGCTGGAGTGCAGTGACATACCCATGGCTACTCCAGACTCAACCTACAGGGCTCAGGCGATCCTTCTGCCTCAGTCTACCAAGTAACAGGAACTACAGGCACACACACCACCACATCTGGCTAATTTTTTGACTTATTGTAGACACAAGGTTTCACACCAAGTTGCCCCTGGGCAACTTGGTCTTGAACCCCTGGCTCAGGCAATCCTCTCCCCTCTGCCTCCCAAAGTACATGAGCCACTGCACCCAGTCTCCAAGATGTTTAACAGTCAAGTGATATTCCCTCGCAGGTATGGTTATATTTGGCACCTGGCAGGAGCCTTTAAAAAGTTCTAGACCAGAGTGTGGTAGAGAATTTCGGTGACACCTAAGTCTTCTTTGGACCCCTGAAACTGTTCCCTGAATTGAGAGTTGGAACTAGCATCAGTGGGCCCCAACTGTTCCGGAGAGGGCTGGTGGCGTAGGGCAGTGGCCCTGGCACCTGCCTCTTCTCTCAGAATCAGATTGAAGTCACATGATTCTGACTCTACCCTTCTCTCCTTGTTCCCATCCCCAACTCATAATCTGAGTAGTTTTTTCTAAAGTTATGGCA
Source organism: Tarsius wallacei (assembly GCA_963574415.1). Classification (NCBI taxonomy): domain Eukaryota; kingdom Metazoa; phylum Chordata; class Mammalia; order Primates; family Tarsiidae; genus Tarsius; species Tarsius wallacei. The sequence goes on from CAUYQG010188115.1 coordinate 26,165, forward strand.
GAGGTGGAATTTAAACCCAAGCCTGCCTAAGGCTCCAAAGCCCATGGTCTCTCTATTCTTATCTTGGTCAGTTGCCCCACAGCTGCCCAGACATCTGTGGCAGACAGACAAATGAGGCCACAGGGACTTACACAATTATGACTTGGCTTTTGTATGCAGTGGAGGAAGGGGGCAGGAAACTGGGACAATGGCCAATTCTGGGTGCAGGCATATCTAGGCATAATCAAGTAATCTGATCACTCATTTATACATCCAGTCAATGTAAAGGTCATATGTACTCACCTAACCTGCTATGAGGAACTCCCTCCTTCCACAAAGTAGAAAAGTATCCTGAGGTGTCCTTGGTCAGGCAAACTATAGTTTCAAGGGTGTAACATTTTCTGGAGCTCACATCATGCCCTGAATCAATACTCTCCTAATTAGCATTGTGACCTTGGGCACGTCTCTCAACCTCTCTGAACCTTGATTTACTATTATGTAAAATGGCAAATAATTCTTACCTCACAGGGTTTCCCTGATGTTTATGAGATAATGTATGTAAAAATACTAGGGCCTGGCACACAAGAGATGTTTATGAAATGTGAGATTTTCTAGACTGTGTAAGAACTCTAGTGTGATCTAACTCAGTGCCAACCCACAGATGGGTACCCCAGAGAAGGTCTGAAAGAAGGCTTTCTGTACACTGGCTCAGATCCTCATGCCTCACATTGGTAAAGAAGTGAGGCTGCCTGTCATTTCATTGCACTGCAGGGGTCAGAAGTCCTTCTCAGGAAACCCAGTCCTGGAACCTGCCCTCCTCGGGTCCCATAGGCTTCTATGCCTTTCCACCTGCCCTTCACTGTCAGACCCTCACAAGCTTTTCAGTGTTGTGTTCACAGGTTTCATCAAAGCAAGACAATATTTGGCATCAAGTCCACAAAACTCCCAGTTCTGTCATGGGTCTATAGACGCCCATGATCCTGCCTGCTTAGGGGAAAAAGAGGGCATAGGGCTGGAGGGACATGGAGGACAATGCCAGGAAGTTGTGTCTGAAAGGAAGCTTCTCAGAAGCCTAGGCACAGGCTGTAGGGGAGTCAAGAGACATTTGGAGAGATGAATGTTCTGAAGGACTCTCTGCCAGAGGAGAGGGAAAAAGGAAAGCAGTTATCCAGGTCAAAGGGTATGAGTTTTCAGGAGGTTATTCATCATGACTAGAGGATGACTGTTGACTAGATTTGTTCCACAGGTACGGAGGGAAGAGCCTTGTTCATTTTTTAACAGAATTTCCTCCCCACCATACAGATTGTTCTCCTCATTCTGCAGGGCTGGGGGCCCACCTAGTACTCAACTCCAAGCCCTCAACAGAGTTAAAAAAGTGCAGGGTTTGAATTCAGAATACCTGGGTTCAAGTTGTTGTTCTTACCTCACCAGCATGTGACCTCTTAGACCCCAAGATCCTCATCTGAATATAAGGACAGTTCCACCTCAGAACTGTGGCAAACAATCAGTGCGATCACATCTGAGGAAGCTTCTCATAAAAGAATGCAACAGATATTGGACACTCATTTTTATTTTTTAAGTTAACTAATTAATTGTTTGAGACAGTGTCTTGCTCTGTCACCCAGGCTGGAGTGCTGTGGCACAATCACAGCTCACCACCACCTCAACCTCCTGAGCCTCCTGTCTCAGCCTCCCAAGTTGCTGGGACTATAGATGTGTACCACTATGCCTGGCTAAATTTTGTACTTTTAAAAAATAGGGATGGAGTCTTGCTATGTTGCCCAGGCTGGTTTCAAACTCCTGGCCTCAAGTGATCCTCCTACTTTGCTATGTTGCCCAGGCTGGTCCCAACTCCTGGCCTCAAGTGATCCTCCTACTTTGACCTCCCACAATGCTGGGAATACAGGTGTGAGCTACTGTACTGGGCCAGCCACTCATGTTTAATATGCAGGAATTCTAATTTCTCTTCAGACAATGAGTGCTGTTTCTGTAAAGACAATAGCTATTTATCAAAGTGTTTTATTATCTTGAGGATCTGAAAAGGTTTTTCAGGGCTGAGGAAGAGCACCCAAGCGCTTTGGTTTCTTGCCTGTTCCTCCATTCTGTCCCCATGATGTTAGGGAAATATGGGCCCTTTGGGAGAGTTCTAGCAAGTAACTGCCATCAGGCTACAGGCAAGCTTCACAGCAGGCTTAGAGGAGCAGCCGGCAGCTAAGCAGCAGGATGTGGAAGGGCATGCTCGGATATGATGTTCACTTGGGGTACAGGTTCACATTATGTGCTTTTGCCTTAATGGGCCATTTCCTCCCTCAAAAAATACAAATAATTTGATTTTTATGACTGTTGTTATAAAAATGAGTATACTCCTGGCTGGGTTCATTGCTTTGTATTCATTACTATTAATTATTTTTATTTTTTTCTTATGGTTTTAATAGAAATTTAATTTCATCGAAAGATTGATGAGTTTGGCCACTAGGGGGTAGCATGAGGTCATCAAATGCTTACAGGGAATTGGGTTGGGGGTGGTTGGTAAATCGTGGGTAAAGACAGAGCAACTACCACCTCTGACTCACAAAGGGCTTTTGCTTCTCACAGCCTTTCCTCCCAGAGTGTTGTGTTTGCTTCTCACAACATCAGGCCCAGGTAGCCAGTGGGTAGGGCAGGAATTATTGTCCCAATCCAGGGCCAGCAAAGGGAGGCTCACCCTGGGAGAGTCACTGTCACTTGGGGTCAACTCAGTAGCAGAGGAGGGTAGACCAGAATTTCCTGGCTCCTCCTACAGTACTCCTCACTCAGATCCTCAGAGGCTGAATACTCGGACAGGACAGGGATCCAGAGGCAGAACCTATACTTCCTAATGTTGCCCACACAGCCCTGCCATGACCGCCTGATCCACTGCTGGGGAGCCCTGTGGACCCCACAGCACCACTTCACCTTCCACATCAGGCAGAGGGATCCTGCATTCCAGACCTGGGTCCCAACTCCAGCCTCCCTCAGGTCCAAACATGCTTTTGTTCACACTCTTCCTGACCACATGGGTGAAGTGAGCCTCACAGGTGGGGTAGACAAGATGCTCAGTCCCTCCCTTGGAAGCTAAGTAATCAAATAAAGGCATACAAAAGGCAGTTTACTATGTGAAGGGCTCAGGAAGAAATAAGTGCTGTACAGGTTTTGAGTGCTTGGGCAAGGGGGTAGAGCAAAGAAGAAAAGGCCAGAAACAAAACCAAACAAAACAACAAGGCATGAAATGATCTGTTCTTGGGGAGGCAGTTTTCTGCCTCTGAGGAGGAACACCCAATGTGTTGTTTGGCAGAGTGTACTGGGCACAGCAGGAACAATAGACCTTTCTCTCCCAACAGTTGTGTATACACCCAGGAGAAGCGGAGCCCCCCCTCAGGAAGGCTAAGTCCATATCTGGGCCTGGACAATGTAGGAAGTGAGTTTACAACACAGATACTTGCATTCAGCTTCCTTCTGAAAAGGTGAGGGTGGTGCAGAAATCCATGTGAGGGAAAAAAAATTTCTTGCTGAATAAGAAAAAAAAAAAGATTGTTTACATTTTTAAGGGAAACATAGGATGCTAACTGACTCTGAAATGGATGTAGCAATAGGCACCTCTGTAGTTCAGAAGGAGCCAAAAAAGTTCTAGAAATAAGTGGTCCTTGGCAAAGTAAGGCCAGGTCCAAGGCTTGGGAAGATGGTCTTACACAGGTGCATGGAGAAGTGAAATGGGTAGGCTGGGGCCCATGGGTACTCCAGGGACAGAGGTGACATCCACCCACTGAGCAGCAAATGTCCTCAGGACCATTTAATAGCAGGCACCCCTCCCCACTCACACACTGAGTTACCCTAGTGCTGGTCTAGTTAGGCAGGTCCAGCTGGAAGAAGAATGACAGGACTGTCACATGGATGAGGACTAAGAGTCACAGTTCAGTTTCTGGGTCTCTGCAGCTCCAGTCCTAAACTCCCATGGCATTAGTGAGTAGAGGTGACAACCTAGTCTAGATTGGGAGGAGCGAGATTGAGAAACCTACCCAAGAAAAGAAAAGAAAAACCCTTGGCAGAATGCCCAGCATTCCTGAGGCTCTGGATTCCGTACCTTCCTGGAAGGACAGGCACGGCAGTCACACGCCACGGCTTTCCCCCAGCGGAGCCAGACCTGCTGTTTTCAAGAACTCTGATAGAGAATAACTAGCTTCAGAACTGAAGAGGACTTTCAGGGTCATCTGCTCCAATCCCCTCAACTTGGTACTAAAAGGGACTTAGGAGAAAATACAGCCAAGCCCCAATGAGATTATCTGACTTCCTGAATGGCCCCATAGCTGGCTGGAGAACAGATACAGGAAGCCCTTGTTTCCTGATTTATGGTCCAGGGCTCTTGCTGGTAGATGACACTACCTCAAAAACAGAAGGTAAAGGTAGCCTACAGGAGGCATGAGGGATCTTGGATGTGGAGACCCATAGGATTGAGGGTACAAAGCAAACCTCATTTTGTTTTTTTTTTGAGTCGAAGTCTCACTCTGTCACCCAGGCTGGAGTAAAATGGCACGCTCACGGCTACCACAGCCAAGACCTGTGGTGATCTTTCTGCCTCAGCCTTCCAAGGAGCTAGAACTATAGGCACACACTACCAGGCCCAGCTTATTTTTTATTTATTGTAGAGATGAGGTCTCGCCATGTTGCCCAGGCTGGTCTTGAACCTGTGGGCTCAGGCAATCCTCTCACCTCTGTCTCTCAAGGTGCTGGGATTCCTGGCGTGAGCCACTGCGCCCAGCACAAACCTCAATTTTAAGGCCAGACCAGAGATAAAGCTGGGCCACCCAAACACACAGTGTGATTTACCAGAGTAACTGGAAAACAAAACACACAACCACCCCAAGAGGCCATGTGAGAAGGAAAGTTTGGTGGGCAGGACATTGTGAAATGGTATCTGAAGTTTCCTTCCTCTCCAGTCTGAGGCCCCACAAAGATCAGAGGGAGTCTGAGTGCCAACCTGAGAAGAGCAAGGCCTATGAGGGCCTGGCCATGACTCACTCTTCTGGGGCTTCCCTGGACTGCTCTGGCAGCGCTGAGTCACTACTTCTGTGATTCTGGTTGGCCCAATTGCCCAAGGACTTCAATGATGACTCAGCAGAAAGGGATGGGACAAGTCATTGCCTTGGTGGAAAAACTTCTCAGCCCTAACCTCCCACTTCTGCCCTTCATGTCGCTACTTTGCCTTTTGAGAGAGCAGAGGGCTGTTAGCCTTCCTCAGAGGCTTCCACAATTTGGCAGCCAGAACCCCGCTGCCCCACAGATGTCACTAGGGGGCCTTGCAACGTGCATTAGAACAAGATCAATTTGGCTTCTTGAGTTAGACAACCAGATTTCTTCAAATGCTTGTTTTGCCAAAAGAGAAAAGGAGCATAGGGTTTAGATTTGGAAGGTAATTTAGGGAACAGTTAAGTCTGTAATTTCACAGATGAAGAAGCGGAAGCACTGGCAGATTGTGTACTTTCCCCAAGATTACACAGCACCTTCTTCCTCTCTGCCACCATTATGCCTGGCCAACCCATAGGCAAGGGGGAGGGTGCTCTCTGAGAGGTGAACCACAGGCTCAGCTCATGAACCTGGGCCTGTCCTGTGCTAGGAAAAGGGCTGCCCCTCCACAAAGATGTCCATTCCTAGTCTCCAAAACTTGTGAATATGCAGTATCAAGTTGCACAGCAAGAGACTTTGCAAATGTGATTAAAGACCATGAGATGAAAAGATTATTCTGGATTACCAAGGAATCCAATATAATCACAAGGGTCCTTTCTAAGTGAAAAAGGGAGGCAGAGTCAAAGTCAGAGAGAGATTTGAAGATGCCACACTGCTGCTAGCTTTGAAGAGGGGAAAGGGACTATACACCAAGAAATGTAGGCGGTCTTTAGATGCTGGAAAACCAATTCCTCCCTAGACCCTTCAGAAGTACAGCTTTGCCTACATCTGGATTTTAGCCGAATGAAATCCATTTTGGCCTTCTGACTCCCAGAGCTGTAGGATAATAAATCTGTGTTGTTGTAAGCCCATTTGTGGTGATTTGTTACAGCAGCAACGGGGCTTATATCCAGGTGTTCCCACACCTCCCCAATCCAGCTGTGGTTTTACAGAATACGCTTGAAAACTAAGTCACCATACCTTGATTTCTACTTAATAAATAACAAATAAATAATCTGAAAAGTAACAGTAAAGATACCAAGTCCCTTTAATTCAACAATGAAAGCTGTAGATAGCTGATCAGGCTGGACTCAGTAAACAACTTAATTTTCTCTCATTGCCACCCTTCTAAGCTTATTCTGTTGAGTTATTCTTCCACTTTTCCTGGGTGAAATGCCAGGCATATTCCACAGACTTTCTGGTCACTTTCAGGTATTAATAAACATCTCATTTTTCAGGTTGAAAAGTTCAGTCTGTCTCACATCCAAGCTTCAATGTCTCATCCAATATAAAGCTTGTTCCTACTTAGTTTGGGTCTGGTAAGGCCCCGGAGCCTACAGAAGTGAAAAGGGGGCACAGGAAGAAAAGAGGTCAGCATCTCAACTAGTTTCCCGCCTTATTCTTTTACCACTCTACCACTCATTCTGCTGCCTCTGAGTCATTCAAGGTGGGGGAGGGAGTTCATGGAAGGGAAGAGAGGTAAGGGATAGGTTAGATTTTACTAGCTCAGCATGTGGCTTTTTACTCAGGGATCTTTCTGAAGACATCCAACCACAAACTTATCTGGCGAAGCAGCCTAGTCACTGGCAGCCCCTTGTCAATTCTCCCCTCAGCTCCTATACCAAAAGTACATCCCTTAAGAAGCCAACTTTCTGTCTTCTAGTGTCTTTCTGGTCTTTTGGGTCGGGTCTCCTTTGAGATGATCCCCCTCAAAGTCTCTCCTTGTACCATGGCAAGCACCCCTTGGCCATGCACAGCTTTGGGGGTACTCTCCACACTCGCTCAGTCCCCTCTTCACTCCTCTAACCCAAGCAACTCCAACCATCGACTAATCTTTAGATTTTTCCAGTTAAGCTTCAGTGTTATGAATTGTTTTAGGCCAATCTGGCCAGGCATGAATACTAGATTGTTTGTGGTAGATAGGTAACCACTAATAAATAGGGGGAAAGGAGCATTGGCGGTTCCTTCACAATTCTCTTGGGTTCTCACGAAAGAAAGATCTTTGTCTTTGCACAAAGTTTATTTAGGGCAAATATGATATTGTAGAGGGAAGATTCAAATAAACTGGAGGGTTAGCACTAGACAACTAGATTCCTTTCAACCAATTACTGGCTACAGGATCACTTAAGGATCAAGCCTCAAGTGGCTTTAACTGTTCAGGCTACAGGCTCCCTAAATCTAAGCCCAGTTCATGCAAGTGTGAGAAGAGTCTCTCAAATATTTAGAATACTATGACTTTCAGTACATAAAACACATTTCAAGTATTCATTATGCTAATTAATTATGCTGGTGTTGCTTAAATATAATTTTATATAACCTCATGGTAGCTGCCTCTGGAATATGGGTAAGAGTACAGCTTAATGAACACACAACCACTCCACCCATGCTAAAGCATATCAGATTAAATTACAGGCATTATAAAAGACTTCCGTCTTTGTTTCCCTAAATTTCTGGGACATGGGTCAAGCCTTACTAAGAACCCTCTCCCCACATTCTGTCTCCGTTCTCTGATGTGGTTTAAGTTTCTATGGCTTTGCAAAATCCAGCCAGGAGGCAAGATGTCAATCTTTCCTTCTGGGAAACACCTCACTTTCTCAGAGTGGTTCTCCTTGCTTGGACTGGGGTGGATGATTCATGGCCTCAGATACTGACAACCCTCTTAAAATAAATCCCACCTCTCTAGTCCTCCTCATTAACCTCCTCCCCTCCTTTACACACTCTTGTGGTGGATGATGGACTCGGAGTCACTGCTTAGCAAGTTCTGTGTGAATGGGATAGCTACCCTAGTATGGTGGGCACATATCCCTTGTTCTTAGCTTTGAAGTATTAACTGAAATTCTGAAGCAACAGGAAAAGCTCCCCCTTAACATCCTGCTACAGAGCAATAGAATTTCCATGTTTCCCTTTTTGCCTTGATTGCTAAAGCTGAGTGTAAAACTTGCCTGTATAACTTCTCCTCAGCCCAGATTTCAGACTCCACCTTCCCACCCTGCTAACTCACTCACATCATCTCTCTTCTGCTTTCTCCGCCACTTTCACTTTCTACTGTGGTTCTTTTGCTCTTGTTTTAATGATTCTGTTCTGTTGCTTGTTCACTTGCATAAACCTGATGCAAAGTCATCTAGAAGTAAACTGTAAAATAGGATTTATAAAAATTTTGGTATAGATTTCCTACAGGATGGTTACAAGCGGCCCAATGAAGAAAACACGAATGTTTCTCCTGTGAACAATTAAATTGGCAAAGATGCACAGATAGCATTTATTCCTCTAGAAGAGGCAACGGCATTTCTCTCCAATCAGTTGAAAGATTAATTGTGTGATCTTAGAGAAGTATCTTCCAATCACAAGTTCCATATAATTTAGAGAAACACTGAAGGCAAATGCTTAATCAAACTTTATTTTCAAAAGAGACTAATGATGAATAAGGAAGCAGGTATAAAACACAGGTAGTGAAGAATGTGTTACTGGGAAAAAGGGAAACAGATAACCCTGCCTCTGAGAACATCAGAGCCTCACATTAGGGATCAGTGCAGAGTCATGCAGTCACCTAGACTGGAAGAATCAACTAAAACCTCCTTAAGTGTATTAATGCAAGAGAAAGGTAGTTCTGATTATGGGGGAAAAGACAGTATAGTGGAAAAGCAGTGTAACCAAGGCAAAGAACAGCTGCACCCATCCTTAAGGTGCCCAGGGAAGGACAGGGAGTTATATGTTTTGAGGCCAGTGCTAGGGATACCCTGAGTGGAGAGATGACAGTAGGAGCTTCTGGGACTCTGGGAAATTCAGGTTTCAGAGGAATTCAATATATTTGGTTCATAGTTTCATGGTCTTCATGGTCCAAATTGTGTGATCTTAGCTTGGTATTGTCCAACATTTAATAAAGAGACTTCTGATGAGGACCTAGCTTTCCTTGGGGCTAAGAGAGAAGGGACTGGTGAAGTCACAGCATATTAAGGTCATGGGGATAATAGTGTACTAGAACTACACTGTTAGGTGTAAACAAACAGGTAAGCCCTGAAGGTTGGCATCAGTCTTTGGGCCTTATGTTTAAGATACATTTGTCTTGCAGGGCACTGCCTTCCCTTAGAGTAATGTTTTCAGACTTTCATGAATATCAAGTCACTTAGAGCAGTAGTCTCCAACCCTTTTGGCACTGGGGATTAGTTTCATGGAAGACAATTTTTCCACTGATGGGGGACGAGGGGATGGTTTTGGGATGATTCAAGCTCATAACATTTATTGTACTTTATTTAAATCATATTGTTATATATAATGAAAAAGAGGCACAGAGAGAAGTGGTAAATAAAATAATGGGTGGGCCACGCGCAGACTAAAATAAGTGTTGGATCCTGACTTAAAGCCTGCCACCAGATGCAGCTGTACATTTAAAGTACATCAACTCACTTGCCACTCACTGATAGGATTTTGGTATGAGTCTGCAAGCAATTGATTAGGGCTCTGTACAATCAAACCTCACTGCTAATGTTAATCTGTATTTGTACTAGCACTAGCATCACCACCTCAGCTCCATCTCAGATTATCAGGCATTAGAGTCTTTCACAAGGAGTGTGCAAATTAGATCCTTCACATGTGCAGTTCACAATAGGGTTCCTGCTCCTTTGAGAATCTAATGCTGCTACAATCTGACAGGAGGCAGAGCTCAGAACATTCATCTGTGTTTATAGCCAGCAATGGGGAGCGGCTATAAACACAGATGAAGAAGATTCACTTGCTCTTCCTCCACGCATCTCCTGCTGTGTGGCCTGGTTCCTAACAGGCCACAAAACAGTACCAGTCAGTAGCCCAGGTATGAGGATCCCTGACTTAAAGGGCTTATTTTGCTGGGCTCTATTCCCCAAGTATTTGACTCGGTAGGTCTGGGGATTTGTGTTTTCAGCAAAAAAGCCCCCAGGTGACACTGAGGCAGTTGGTCAAGGGATATACTTTGAGAACCACTAAGAGCATTTAGTAGCTTTTAAAAACTCCCTTTACCTCCATGCCTACACTACTCCCTAGACCAACTAATTCAAAATCCCAACAGGTGGGACACAGGTATCAATATTTTTAAAAACTCTGAGTGATTCCAAAGATGATCCTGCTATCAGATCTACTATTCCATTGATAGGAAACATAAAAACATCACCTTTTGGGCAAGAAAGGTATCATGTCTTATCCTGCAATAAAATAACAGTGGGGGTATAATTGGACAATAATAACTAACACTTGTTGGATGCATATATTGTGCCAGGATTTTCTAATTTGCTCCAGACAACAATTATCTCCTACTTACAGGTGATGAAATAGGTACTCCGTGAAGTAATTTGTCCAAGGACATGCACAGTCACAGGGTTGGAATTCAAACTCAGGACCTCTAGTCTCAGAGTCCCTGCATATGGCCTGCACTATAGGACCATGTGTACCTAGTCTATAAGAGCATAGTGACAGCTTCTCTCTCTTTGGGCAGTTTCTGTAGTGAACATGGCCCAATCATTTATCACACTGGGCTAGAATCTGGAATTCACCACTTAATGATTTGAATGGCCCCTCCAAAACTCATGTTGAAATTCAATCACCAATGCAACAGTTTTGGGAAGTGGAGCCTAATGAAGTGTTTAGGTCATGAGGGCTCTGTCCTCACACTTGAAGGAGTGGGTTCCCTCTCTTATGCTCTTCTGCCATATGAAGAACAGTGTTCCTCTCCCCTCTAGAGGATGCACTGTCCAAGGCGCCATCTTTGAAGTGGAAACCCAACCCTTACTATACACTAAACCTGCTGTTACTTTGATCTTGGACTTCCCAGCCTCCAGAACTGTGAGAAATACCATTTCTATTGCTTTTTTTTTTTTTTTTTCTGAGTTGGAGTCTCACTCTGTTGCCCAGGCTGGAGTGCAGTGGCACACTCCCGGCCACCGCAGCCTTAACCTGCTGGGCTCCGGAGATCCTTCTGCCTCAGCCTTCCAAGTAGCCGGAACTACAGAGGCACACTACCATGCCCAGCTAATTTTTTGATTTATTGTAGAGACAGGGTCTCACCATGTTGCCCAGGCTGGTCTCAAACCCATGGGCTCAGGCAGTCCTCTCGCCTTGGTCTTCCAAAGTTTGAGCCACCCATGCCCAGCCTTATTTCTTTTGTTTAAAAATGACCTAGTCTTTGGTATTCTGTTATAGCAACACAAAACATACTAAGAAAATCGTGATGTAATTTTAATAACAAATGTACAATTGAATACTTTTTGTAAGTAGCCCTTCTGAGCCTGTTTTCTCATCAGAAAAATGTATATAAGTGTGTCTATCTCAGAGACCTACTGGGAGCGCTAAATGAAATTTGCTGAGCACTAGGTAAAGTACCTAGTGCACAGTCAAGGTTCAAGAAATGTTCACTCCCTTCCTCTTCTCCAATGGCCTTTTCTCTAACAGTTCTCAGAACCCTAAACTGTTTTTCTCAGTTGCTTTTTGAGCATCTTTGTAAATACAACTATCACCACAATTGGCAGACACCTTTGACTGACGAAATACATTCTGAGTGAAATACAGTTCCCCTGCTGGATGGAAGGAAACACAGATGTTAGGCTTTGTTGAACAATGAGTTCAGCTCACAACACTTGATAAGTAAATCTGTGCTACAACTTGAGGGAAAATAAGGACTGATTCATGAGCTGTGGTATCTCAGCATATCCCAGAGCAGCTGCATTGCACCAGCGATCTGGACACTGGGTGGGGCTTCCACAGCTGCAAGGTGTGCTGCTAGTCAGTTGTTACTAATAAAGAAAAGTACTGAAGCTTGTGAGTGACTCACAAAATAGTAATGTATTAGACTAAAAACGTTTTCTTGAGGGGAGAGGAAAGCAGAGTCTTACTTGCTGGGATGGTATACAATTCTATGTATGCCTTTGGTAAGACACCTTGCAAGTGAAAATACCAAAACCAAGAACTGCTGTTTAAAGTAGATTGAAAGAACATTTTGAGGCAATCTTGAATAACACATTTTTATATTCTCCCACTGGGAAATTTTAAGGGAAAATCATAAACATATTGGTACCATAAAACAAAGACAGGATAAATAGCTCAGCCAAGAAGAAAAATCTGATAGTGGTTGGGGAAAAAGGAGATAAAGGATGGGAACTACGCCAGAAATTCCTTAAAATTGAGTCGAAAATTTAAACTGAAATTCCTGGCAGTGTAGGCAAAAAACAAGGTACCATGCATTCCATGGCTTTCATTAAATGATTTTTTAAAAGCACAAACTTTATGCTAGTACTAAAGCTTATATGGAAATTATTTGCAAGGGTTTTTTATATTAAACAACATAATGAATGTCTATGGCAGTTTTACAGAGAATTTAGTTGTTTTTCACCTGACGGTTTTTTAAAACAACACTGGGTAAAAGCCAAATGATCTGAGCAAGCACCTCTATTAATACTAGAGTGATCCAATCTGGAAAGAGACTTTTGTCATTCCAGGGAGGCTGATTGGTGTGGCAATGTGTAAATCCCTTGTAAAATGCAGAGATAAACTTTGAGAGCACCATTTAATAGCCCTTCAATAAAACTATGTTTAACATGAACAAGTTGATGTGTATGCAAGATACTGGAAATACATTCTGTGAAAGAAAAGGCAAGTACAATTTTATGCTTCCATTTTGACAAAAGGTGTAGAAGGGAAAAGCGTTTGTGCAAATTCCAATGATTTTCAAGTTCCAAAAAACAAAAACCTCCATTCTGAATTAAGTTCAATTTTGAAAAAAAGCAGAAACAGTTTACTTTGATTTCTAAAGTTAAAAAAAATTATATTTAACAACAGCGAAAAGGGGACCGGTTTTCATTTTAAAAGAAGCAAGGTGAGACAGAAGTTAAACACGCAAGAATTACCTACCATCGCCCTCCTAAATGTATCATCATTAGTATCATTAAATGCGTCAGTCCTTCTTAAAAGGGCCAGGCACGGTAGCTCAAGCCTGTAATCCCAGACTTTGGGAGGCCGAGGTGAAGGGATTGCCTAGCCAACGAATTCGAAAACAGCTTGGGCAACTTGGCTAGACCTCATCTCTACAATAAAAAATAAAAAATAGCCTGGCGTGATAGTGCCCGCCTGTAGTTCCGGCTACTTGGAAGGCTGAGGCGGAAGGATCGCCGGGGACCCAGCGGCTCGACGCCGGGGTGGCCGTGAGCATGCCACTGCACTTCAGCCTGGGCGATGGAGTGAGACTCCAACTCAAAACAAAAAAAGTAGAGAGCCCTCGGATGGCCAAAATTTACTAGTCACCCAATTGTGTCCCAAGACACACTTCATGATCCAACGTGTCCTACAGGAGCTTCAAGTTCCCCTCTGAGAGTCCAGGGTTGAGTCCAAGTCACTGGCATCCGGAAGGGGGTGCAGGTCTCTTGACTCCAGGACCTCCTGTCATACCCAACGCGCCACCCCTCAGGTCCGCCGCAACACCTGCAATCTTCCCGGTGACGCTCCGATCGCTGAGCGAACACTTGTTATTTGCAAAAGCACACGGTTCAGTCTGCCAAACACCGAGACACAGGAGCGGCGACCGAGGGGGAAGATGGCTCCTTCTCCAGACCCGCGCGTGCGCAAAGCCGGGGCCGCCGTCGGAGACCCGGGTGACGCTCGGCCGCCACGCGGCGCGGGGGAAAGGCCTGGCCCGCGGGAACGGCCGCCGCTGGCGTGAAGACGACCCTCCTGGGCCATTGGGAGCCACGCGGCCGGCTACCCGCCTGGGACCCGAAGCCCCTTCGCCCCCTTGGTGCTTTGTCCCCAGGGGAGGGACGGCGCGGGGCGCGGACGAGGCAGCATGGCGGGAACGTCTCCCTGAGAGAAGCTGCCCTCGTGCCGCGGCCTCCGGCTACCACGCACGTTTCCGAGCCCGGCCACGCCCGCGGGTTCCTGCCCGCCGTGGTCCCTACCTTGCTTCCGGCGGGCGGGACGCAGCAGCGCGCGGAGGGACAGCCACCTCCCCGCTGGCCTGCGGACGGCAGCCAATCGCTCCCCCTTCCCGGGACTCCTGTTCCTCTTCTGTGAGATGGGACTGACTCCAATGCTACCCTTCCTATCCTCTTCAGAGGGTTTGGAGGGTCCTGTGAAACGGCATGAAAATGGCAGCCCCGGTCGTTATTAACTAACTTGTGGCTCCCGTTTCCCTTCGTGACTCCTCCCTGAAGCACTGGGTCTTCTTAGTTACCACTCCTTCATCTTAACACTCATTTTAAACCTATTTTTGCTTCCCACTCCTAAAGAAAAACCAGTTGACCCGTGAATTTTATGTGTGAATAAAAGTTATCTGAAAAAGAATTTTTACTGGAAAGAAACTACGCCAGCGAACGGTATACACACCTGAAGGAAGCCACGCTTCAGCTCAAAAGGAAGGTGTAGGCCAGAGGACAAGCGAGGGTTTGGCCTTTATAGAGAAAATTCCCGCTCAGGTCCCCAATCAGGTCCACTCATGCAAATGAAGGATTCAAGTTTGTTTAGTTCTGATTGGTTAACTCAGCTGAGTTCTGATTGGTTGGTGCAGGCCGTAGCCTATTGGTTGGTTCAGAACACATGAACAGGCACAATCACCTATAAAAACATCTCAAAGTGAAGTAGCCCATGTGTTTCCTGGGAACTCTGAGTAGCGGGTGACCTATAGTCAGCGAATGGCCGCTTGGCTCTGTTTTAAATTTAGGCACAATCAGCCACTGAGGATTCATTCCGAGGGACTGGGTCTTTTAGGTCCACAAATGTTTCTATTGTGCTGTTTCTATGTTCTCTGTCTGTGTATACAGGCATGGAGCCCCAGGGTTTCTCCAGACGGGGCTCGTCTTCATATGCTGTTCTTCTCACATTTAGAATTGGATTGATGGTGAAAACATTTTCAGGTGTCAACCCAGTTCTAAACGTTCTAAATTTCAGGTATTTTAACCTGCAATACTACTTTTCTTCTTTTCTTGGGGGGGGGGTAGCCCGAAATTAACTTTTGGAGGGCAGGCCTCTTGTAGTACACTCAGAATTTATGCCTCTGGATCAAGCGGTCAACCGTAGTTTTTTTATCTGGAAGTTCTGAGAAGGTTATATCACAATTTGCGGTGAAACAAAAAATGGCAGAAGTACTAAAAGGAATCAAAATTTGCCGAGCTCGGTGGCTCAGCCTGTAATCCCAGCATTTTGGGAGGCTGAGGTGAGTGGATTGCCTGAGCCCGCGGTTCGAGACCCGCCTGGGCAGGCGAAACCTCATCTCTACAATAAATCAAAAAATTAGCCGGGCGTGGTAGCGCGTGCCTGTAGCTCCAGCTACTTGGAGGGCTGAGGCGGAAGGATCTGGGGAGCCTAGCAAGTTGAGGCTGCGGTGGCCGGGAGTGGCCACTGCACTCCAGTCGGGGTAACAGAGTGAGACTCCAACTCAAAAAAAAAAAAAAAAAGAGGAATCAAAATTGACGAGTTCAAAAACTGTTTTGAGCACTGGAAAAAGGATCTCCACAGGTGTATTGC